>VXBJ01003623.1:268388-457760 GCA_013400055.1 Nycticryphes semicollaris
CCCCCGCAACAACAAGGACCAGGCTCCTTTTAGGAATCTTGCAGCAAGTAATACATTTCAGTTATTGACATATTGAGATAAAATCCAAGAGGAGAAAATTTATGCCTCAATCTTGTCCTGTTCCCAAGTCCTGGAATTTGTGACAGATGAGTGAGTGAGGGGGTTGAGCCTGTACCAGGGCAGCCCCTCAAGTTGCTCTTTGCAGGCCCAGTTCTGCATTTCAGCATGTGCCTCTGTCACTGCTTGTCGTGGGCACAGAGTGACCTCAGCTGTGACACCCGTGATGGGCAGAGTAAAGAAGAGCAAATATTTCTTACAGGGTAAAAGCAAAGCCCTTTCTGACTCCACATCCCTCTGCGTACTGGTGACATCCACAGAGATCACACGGACCCTTTCTCTTTTAGTTCTGCAAAAGGCACGGGATCTCTGTATTTTTATTTGGCACAGGCTGCAGGCAGGACAGCAGCAAATGAGATCCTCCTCCACAGCTTTGTTACCTCTGGCCTGAAACTGTCTCTGTCTCAGCATCAGATCACTCTGCCAGAAGGGCTTTTAAAGCTACATCCTTCTGTCTACAGTTTGTCACTTCACAGAACTACAGAACTCCTCTTCCTCCTCCCAGAAATTGCTGTTCTGGTTCAGCACAGAGGGCTTTACCTTGAAAGTGGAAGTTCCCTTCTCTCTGGTTATGACGTAGCCCATATCAAGTTGTTCTCCCACAGAGCACTCAATTGTTGGCATCACCCCATGACCTCTGATACTTAGGGTTAGACTGGTTTTTGTTGTCCGGATGTCCAGCGTGTTGAAAAACTGCCAAGAAGATGTCTGTGTCAGCCCATTTCCTGAAGGAGAACACCCCCATCCCTCCCACAAACGGGCCATTACTACTGGATTTAGTGTATAAACAAATCTGAATCCTCTACTTATGATTACACGGCCTCATCCCAGCCAATATTATGTGTATATTACACAGCCCCCCCACTACTGTAGTTCTCTCTCACTCACCCATTCATTCGCAGTGGGACAGAACGAGATGACGAGGGTTTTATTTTCACCCGGCTCAAGCACTTTAACTGGTCTCACCAACAGGAAGGGCCCATTGGGATTCAGAACTGAGAACCCGAGCTAGAAGAGTGCAGCTCAAGGAAAAGAGTTGATAAACAAAGACTGAGGAAAAAGATACAGGAGCAGATTCTCGCTCTTGTTTAGACCAAAGATGCATAAACCAACTCTCTGTAATGTTTCGTGTCAAACCATTCCTCCCACAGGTAATGAGTCAAATTAAACAGCAGCCAATTGCTGATTAATGTACGTGTTCCAAACAAGGATACTTCCACCTTCTCCGGGGAGATGTTTTGTATTGTAACTGGCTTCATCACTCTGTGGCCTGATAGGAATGAAAACATTTCCAGAAGTGAGGATTCTCTCTCACACATCACCATTCCTCCTTTTTGCTCATCTTTCTCCCCGGGCCAAACATTCATTCCATTTCTATGGCTAATACGTGAGTCAAAGCTCACCAAAATTTGAACAGATTTCCCAATTTTCATGGTTTGGTGTCAAGTCTGCTTTTTATGTGCATCACTTGGCCAGAGCAGATACTAAGTTTTCACCAAAGTACCTTTTTTGGGGCTAATTTCTACATTGACTTTTGAAAGTCAGCTGAACGACGTAAAAGAACATGCAAAACCATGTTCAGAAGGTACTAACATCAGACAAAGAATTCAAAGCTTGAATTCAAATTTCATACCTACTGCAATGTCACCAAAGCTCACTGTGTGATTGCCATGATCTGAAGTGACCACAACAGCCGGTGCTACAGCGGGACAGTGCAGCTCCAGGTACAGGGTGTTGTAGGGGCTGGAGAGACAGAAGAAGGATGAGAAATCTGTTCACACTCTGTTCATATCACAGGATATCTTTAAGCTGCTACTACAAAACACCACAAGTTTTGGTGGCTGACTTCTTGTTGTATCAAAGCAGAAAGATCATCTACATCTGGCTTCACATTTTTATCCAACTATTCTTTAAGCTGCTTTGCTATTCGTGTGTTTGATTCTTATCCAACTAGTGGGTTGTGAGCACGAGTTTCTACCACTGACCTATGATGTAACTAAGATCAGAAAAGATAGTTCCTCCCCAAATGAATAACATTTACATGCCCACCATTGCTCTCCCAAATTGCCCAGCTACCACAAATTGCTAATACCTAATCACAAATACCTGTAGCTCAAGTTTTCAGAGCCTCTCTTGTCATCGACACATCCACTTGCAACAAAGCACGGTATGATGTATTTTTCAAACCTCCCCCTGAAATTCCTCACCAGGAAAGCCTGGGCTGCCATATAAGCATCAGAACTGGAAAAATCCAGGAGTAAGAGTCATCTCAGTGAGAGAGCAAGAAGAAAAATAAATCAAATAAATATCTACTGTGCTATTTGTCTTCCCTGTTCCTTAGTCATACAGTCAAAACTCAACATAACAGTGAAACTAAGCAACTGTCTTGATGCACAGGAATGACCCCACCCTGCTAAGTGTTTGCTTTTCTTGCCAGAAGAGAATCAGTTATGAACACAGACAATAGATGTTACACTGAAGATTGCAAAATCCCCAATACCATTCCCTTCTGTTGAATACTGCAAGAACCCCAATGTCTTCCCGTACCTCTACATCACTTCAATTATAGGTAAACACACGTGACCACGTTTCTGTGACACAGTACACCAAGCAGTACTTCATAACAGGAGTCTAAAAATAGACATTTCATTTTGATGAGCTCTACTGAAAGTACTTCAAAAACTGTAATTAAGAGGTTGCAATGAACATGGGATTTCAATCAAAAACCTCTAACACCCAGTACAGCCAAATGTCTGGAATTTAAGCATGTATTTACTTCCAAACACTTCTAAATTCCTCCAATTAGGCAGAAATGTCATTCTAATAATTTCAGTTCCGCTAAACAAGAGACCTCAATCAAGCATCAGATTTTACATCTAAGTATCCACACTTCTAGAGAGCACAAACTATTAATGTTAATTCTCACTGAGGCACACCTATTGTAAAATGCCCATTAGAAATGCACAGGTCACAGCATCGTGACATTTCCAGGACTGAAGGTGACCACGACTAATATGATGGATTTCTGGAGACCTATAAAAACCAAACACAGAATTAACCCAAAGCCACGACTAGGGGCCATCAGGTGGTTGCCATCTGTATTCGGTCTGTTAGACTTACTCAGAAAAGGACTCTTAGCAGTAGCTTCTTTTGGCAACTAAGCTGAGCTTTCTAGTTGCCCTTTAAAATGACACCCTCCTTGGTTCAGCCAAATTTCCCCAAAGAGCCACATCTCCCGCTCTCTGAGCTGTTCTTTGAAGTCTTCAATCCCTCTGATGCATAAAGGGATTCTTTGCCTACACGAGAGGGTACAGCTGTGTGGCTTAAAAGCAGCGCTAATTTTGGAAGCAGCCTTTGCAGCACAGCTAGAGCTATTTCTTCTCCCCAGTTTGCTTTCTCCTCTACCTACAGGCTTTAGTAGATTTATTAAACCACTTAAGGAGAATGTCATTTCTGTAGTACAAGATGCTTTTGCTGACTTACTCAGGCTTTAGCTCCTCGTATTTTGGTCGTTCAGAGCCTTGGAGGGAAGTCAGGTGTTTACTGCCTCCATCCCCCAGCAGCTGTCTGGCAGACTGCTGTCTGCCCATGGAAACGCTCGATTTCTTTCCCTCTCTTTTTCCATCTTTCTTCACTTTCTGCAAACAGACACAGGGAGACGTGGTACACCCAGGGTGATCACCAGAACCCGGTGAAGACACCAATTTGCAGATACGTAGTTCCTTGTACCCAGTTGACAGGTTGCCTGAACCAAGGTATCAGCAGTGGGATTCCGGTCGCAAGCCCCAGACACAGGAGTTATTACATACATTTCCAATAATGTAAAATTAAATTGAAAGGGGCATATTTTACCCCAGAGTTCTCCTGTTGGAGCAGACAAACCCAAGACTCTCTCTCGTGGAAATTTTACCTATTTCTCTCTTAAAGACAACCATAGGTGCTCACATAAATTACCTCACAGCATTGCACAGGAAGTCCATGTATGCTGCAAGTCTGCAAGAAGGGTAGAAACTTTTTTTTAGAAGTACTTACAATTAGTACTTGCAAGGAATTCCTCTAGGAATGCTTCCAAAGTTGTTAACAGGAAATTAAATTATTGCTCAGTGAACAGGCTACACATCAAGTGCAAGAGCACAGTCATACCCCTCCTTTATAGGCAGGTCTTGCATGGATCAGGAGTTTGGGCTTCATTAATATGCAAATCATTTTATGATAAAAATAGAGCACCCAGAGAAACAAATATCTGGAAGCACCAAACCAAGAGCACGTGCTCGTTCTTAGCGCTCCTTACTTGTGTTTCTGCCCCTGCCGCAGCTGCTCTGCAGAGCCTCCGAACTGCCTCTTCTCTGATCTGCTGATCCGACAGCGTTGGGCTGAAGGACACTTGAATCAAGCTTTTCTGGGAGCGAGAGCACAGACAAGAACGAGAGGCAAAAATCCAGCCCTCAAACACGTCTTATACCTACAGTGCTCCATAGAAGCATACACTCCTCAGCAAAATATTAACAAACCTGGCTTATTAATTAAAGTTCACTTGGTGGTGCTCGGTTAACAGTTGGACTTGACGATCTCCAAGTCTCTTCTAACCAAAATGATTCTATGATTCTAAATAAAATACTATTTTTTTCCAAAATGATCCTAAGGATAAAGTCACTTGTGCCTTTTTGCAAGTCCACTGTGTTTCAGTGGGCTGCTTTTACACGACCAGAATTTTTGGTATTTAAACATTCTTCAAATAAATCATCATGACAACACTGGGGAAAGAACACTCGAGGTGAAAGCTCCCATCAAGCCGTAGCCAGATCAGATGATTAACCCCTCACATTGGATTTAAAACATCATTTCAAACGATACAATGCATTCTGGCTATTCTAATACTAATTCACATTAAGCTTTGTTTACAAGTGACAGCATTTGTAGGGACGTAGGTGGCCAAAAGGTTTAAAGAGGGTTTACCTTCCCAGGCAACACCGTTCCAACAGAAGGTGTAATTGTCACCGGACAGGCCTCCGGCACGTGGAACTCGAAGGACGTGGGTCCAACGGGGGCAACTTCCCCTTCGCCAATTCTTGGGACGGGATGAGTAAAGGGATTGACGCTCACATGGGAATTCATCACGTAGAGCGTGGCTGTGGACACCCCGTTTAAAGCTGTTGCAGGAAACTGAACCAAGGAATGAGACAATTCAAGAGGTGGGTGGACTCCAACCGCTTCGCATGACAGCTTGAATTGTCTAAAAATAAACACACGATAAATTGTCTCAGCATAAAATAGTCTCTTAATCAGCCCGGAAAATAGGGAACTAATCCTGTAGTCCCTCTTTAAGCAGAATTTCAAGCTTGCAATGGGAATTTTGCCTAAAGATGAAGAATAATACTATCTATTTTTAATGCACAATTGGCTCGAGTCCCTACTTGAATTCTTCCTCTGTGAACTTCTGGAAATACATCCAGTCAAATCAAAGTTTATGCCATCATTATTTCAGTAGCGTTGGCTTAATGTATGAAGTGTTTTCACACACAAAAAAGGCCTTCAGTAATTCTGCTCAAAAAGCAAGAGAATGCTGCAGGTGAAGTGTGCCCCGGGCAAACTTCCAGCTCGGATACAGGACAAGAGTAAGTTTCAGGGGGGAAAGGAAAAGTCATCTCAGTGAAGACAGACACGTAAACGAAGGATGAAATCAAAAGGTACTGAGTGACTCTTGTCAACTGGAGAATTCCTCCCTGCCTCCCATTTTGATCCTGGCCTTAGCTCCTCAAAATAGCCAGGGATTTAATTCCTGAACACCTTAATCCTGCGGTATTTAGACTTCTAGATTACCTACTACTCATCAGTTTCTTAACGTACCTATTAATCTCTGACTTGCAGGTTAGTTCAAAGCTGTACTCTTTCGCCTTGGTAGCTTTAAAGATGATGTCCAATGTCAGGCTTTCAAGGGGAAGAAGGATTCCAAGTCCATCATTGGGTTGAATTTCAACAAACTTCAAAATGGCAAAGTAGAAGTTATTGTTATTAAAATAATTATTGACGTATCAAATTATTAAGTTAAAATAAGACATTACTGGGAATACAAGAAGATTCTGCTATTAAATGTACAATTGTCAGAAAACCAAAACCTTCTAGTGAAAAGCGTTTATCTGAGTCAGTGACTAGTGTCTGCCTGACCTGCAGATTCCTAATCTTAAAGTGATTTCCAAGGCATTAAATCCATTACCTCTGACTTCAGTAGAATCTCTTCCCCAGCTACTTACCAGCTACAGTACCCACCTTTCACTAATGAACTCTATTTACTTTCCATAGCCAACTACATGAAATAGGATAAAAATCTCAGCAGTTCCCCCTGTACCTTTGAAGAGCTGATTCCCGTGTGATGTGCAGGTACCATAGTGCCCAAGTGCCAGTTCAGTGTCTACAAATGTATGTTGCTTTGTGTTTGAGTTGATGATGATTCAAGAATGTCTCCCCATTGCATTTTAAGCTAATCATGAAACACATGCTGTGAAGTAAAGCCTTAACGAAGCTGAAGGTGCCAGTTTCTTTTAGCTAACTCCTTGCTTTTAATCCCTCAACCAGCAGAGAAAGAGAGAATGCCTAATTAAATGTCAGGTTCCTCTAGCTCCAATTCAATATGCTAAACCATTTCACACTGCCATCATCATGCTATTATGAAGCTTGAACAGCTAACTTTTTGCAAAAAAAAAGATTTAAAAAACTCAGTAGCCCACACAGAACTGGCAGCTCCTGCGATGAATTTAGCTTTCCTGTCAGCTTACAGACAGTCAGAAAATACCTAGGCATGGTTTGGGGATGATTCCCAATGAGCAGTTTTGACACGGCCATCCTACATTTAGGCACCTGGATGCAGCCTGTGTGACATCCCTCTGCCAAAGCAGCACCCCTGGGCCTGCTTCAGGCAGTAGCACAAGCGACCTCTCAGTCTGAAAGGGCACCAGGTATCCTGCTAAGAGATTTCTGGGTGTAAATATAGGTATCCTAATAGGATAAAGTTAGCCTTACGTAGGTGAGAAGAGTAAAATCTCCTCGAAGATGTTGATACTGCTTGGAAAGTACTTAGGGTATAATAAGATGAAATTTATACAACCCAGACCAGAAGTAATCTGTGTGTTTCCACGGTGCTGCAGGCTGAAGGATCTCCATGGTTTTGCACGAACCAGTCAAGAATTGTTTACATTCATACTGAAGCATGTTTCAGAATAAATAAATCTATTTTGATACAAGAGAATCTCAGAATCGTCACGGTTGGAAAGGACCTCTGAGATCACAGAGTCCAGCCACACAAAAAAACACAACCTACACCCCACAGTCTTGGCCACTGGAGCATCCCCTCAAGTGCCACATCTACAGGCAACTACGTACCTCTGGAAGCCCCACAAATCCAAACTCTTGTGGCAAGATGGATTTGTTTGTTAGCTTGACATTTGCCCGTACAGCTTCATAGATTGTGCAGTATCCAAAATTGATTCGTGCTGGGCTGATTTCCAAGTCAGAAGTAGTAACAATCGCATGGACAGTAAAATTAACCATTTTAGCCTGGAACAAATGCAAGAGCACAGGATAAAAACCTCCATCTGTAGCATTTAAGTGAAATGTCAGCCAAAATGCTAACTGCAAAGAAGTTTCTCTACCCTACCCCTTGACATTACCACATGGAAGCCTGGCACATCTACCTAGAACTTCAGCATCGTTGCTCTCCAAAAACAAGCAGTAGGAAATGGCTCTTTGATAAGCATAATTCAAAAATTAATAGCTGTATCTCAAATTCCCTACACCAGAGTGGAATCTCACCTGCATCTCCAGGGAATGTAAACTCTAAGAATGTACAACATCCACAGAACAGGCCTGAATAAAACCACTGTGCCACGGGATCTGATAACTCTGGCACAAAAACTCCTGGGGAACAGGTGAGCACAGACTAGAAAGGATCTATCCCACTGTGTTGTAAACAGGCTGACAAGAAGGAACTATCAAGTCTGTATTATCACTTTAAGCACCTTTTACTGTTATCATAGGACTTCAGCTAGTAAAGAACTCAGCTAAGATTAGGTATTGTTAAATGAACGCTCACTAAACCAATTTACATCTACCCTCAGTCTCACAACCAGCATAATAAAGGTCACTAACCTTATCCACAATCAGTATCTTCGCTGGAACTTCTAGAATTCCTGTCTCTTCATTAAAATAGTTCCCTGCGTCTTCAGGAAGAGAGCGCCTGAAAAATCAAAGAGTACATCAGTTTCATAAAGATATTGTGACTATTTTCTAGCTAAGAGGAAAAATAAACTTTTGATGATTTCTGAAGAAAAATTAAAAGCCAAACTTCCTTAAGGTCTGAAAGTTTTATCATTTCCAGCTTTTAATCTTAACCCAGTGTTTGTGCCCAAGTGAGCCTGTTCATGTACGTAGTTGGTTAAGCATCATTGTTTCCTGTTCTCAGGTCTCCACAGTGAGAACGTTCCTACTACTATTACTGGAATTACACTCCATTTTTAAATGTATTGTTAAAGAATAGTTAATGAATAAATAGCACCCACCCCGCCACCACAGTGATCTCAAATCTTGCTGGCTGTCATTTTGCAAGTCAGAGATGTGACTTTAGAAGGTGATTTTTCAAAGGTATTGCTGCCTTGTTTAAAGACAAAAACTGGAGTTAAACACCTGGTCGGAATAAAGTATCAGCTTTTGCTTTGTCCCAACCCATGACAATAGCAGAGAAATTCATCTACTACAAAATAATCCAGAGAGAATAAAACCAAGGAAGCACACAGTGCTGGTGTCTCTAGAGCAGCTCTTATGCCTCAGGGAAGAGTTACTGAAATCCTTCAGATTGTTCTCTGAAAGCAACCTCATCAAGCTTAAAAGCAATTAAAGAGAAGCATGAAAGACAAATCAGGTTTAGGCTGCCAGCATCTGCAGGACTAGCTCCAAATGCAAAAAACCTAAAAGATGCGTTATTTGGGAACGTTAAAAGTCAGCAAATTGGAGAACTCGCCTTTAAATAAACAGAAAGTGTCTGCTTCAAACACCCAGAAAGTCAGGAGTACTGTAAGATCTGACCAAGCATTTTTTCGTGAACTTCCCAAGCCTTCAGGCTTTGTTCACCTGGTGTTGCTGAATGAGTCTTTCTTTTTACTTTTACATGACTTGTAGGAGAGCAACGCTACCAATGTGGCTCAGAACACTCACTGAGGAAGCGCTCACAGTGATGTGTCACTGCCTCAGTGCTTCACCTCACCTTGTCACCAGCTCAGCCGGCAGACACACACCTCCCCGTCTCTCGGGTCTTTCCAAACCGAGCTGTGCACTGAAATAGCCTGATCCTCATTTTGTGTGTCAGAAACGCCTTAATCTCATCAAATCTCCTTTCTGAGGCTTCCCCATTTTTCAAAGGGAGATTAAGGTTCCAAATCCAAGCTCTGTTCCTGTCCTCACACTAACAGCACTTCACAGCATCTCAAGTCCAGGAACTGAAACGTGTCACAATAATGGTTACTGTTGCTGTAATCCGATAGGATTGAGATGCTGTAAGAAATGTAAATACTTTTAGTTCTTTGAATGCTACCCTGGTGGAACTTCCACAATCGGTGGTTTGACTCCCAGTTTAGAATCCAGAGATGCCAAGCACATCAGTGGAAAATCCAGATCACTGGTGCCAGTGGGACTAGACAACCTATATGAAAAAGCAGGAGGTTTGCAGGAGCTGCTGAAGTACTTGGCTGTGCACCAGAATTAAGATCTCTATAATTTAATTTCTATTTGAAAATAAAAATCCCACTGAATTCTTTAGGACAGTAATGATCAGGTAAATAAAATTAACAGTGGTCAACAGGAACTAACGTATTTAAATTTTGAAAAACTAGAATTCTTTGTTTCTTATAACCAAGTTTTGTTTGCACAGGTAGATGTATCCTGAAACAGAGAAGAGAAACTTGCTTGGATAAGGCTTTCAGGATCTTAGGAGATGTTATAAAAGATGTAGATCAACTAATTTGTATTTTGGAGAAAAACGTACCTGGGTAGGAGAGAGATGAACAGGAAGCCCAACCGTTCTTACCTTAATTAGCAAGCACAGGACTTCTTGTCCAGAAAGGATTTAATCAGTGATGCATGAAGTAGCCACCTGGCCTAGAAAGCCTCTCTCTTGGATAAGAATAGCTTCCCCCCCAGAAACAGGAGCAGCCTCCCAGGAACACAACCGCTCAGATTGTCACACTGCTGCTGTCACCGCAGGAAAAGCCTTCCCTGGCAGGCACGGGATCCAAGNTTGACACCAGCAGTGTAACATGTCTGCTACAGCGTGAAGGAAGAAAAATCTTTGACCTGCACAGGTTTTGCACTGACAACTTCCTACAGGTAGGGTCTGAAATACCGACAAGACCAACGCCGTTCTGTTACCTGGGCAGAAACTTCACCTGCAGGCGGAAGGAGGACTGTGCTTGGATGTAACCCGTTCTTGGAAGCAGCTTCATGTGCTTACTCAATTCTTTGCATACTTCAAACTTCAAACGCAGCGTGGCTTTTGCTCTGCAAACAGATCAGTCGTGCTTAGGTGGCGTTTGCTCTCAGAGTTGGAACCCCCCCGCCCAGATCCCCACAATGTGCATCTCTACTCCACGGTACAGTTATAACTACTTCAAGCTTCCTTTTGAAGTGATAGCCATGTAGAACTGCTGCAGCAAAATCACACAGTTGTATTCTCTTTTAAGATAAGTATAGAAAACAAGGGTTTGGAAGCACTAGAAGTAAACCCAGCTGTATTTCAAGCAACACACGCAGCTGACGGGAACATAATTATCAAAGTGCAGCACAGGGGTAAGTCAGGTCAAGGGAAAGTCAAAGCCAAATTATTGTGAAATATCAGCTAATTATATGTTCCCTCATCTGAATCAATAGGAATCGCTCATTCAACATCTAAGACATCTAATCGGTTTGAGCTGCAGCACAGAACCCATGCAAGATGGAAAAGGAGTAATCTTCTTGTACTGCTGGGTCCAGGCACTTGGTCGTGGGTGAGATGCAACAAATAAAAACCTGTTCTTCTGTCTGAGAAACATGAAGACCAGCAACCCCTAGGTGGGGCCAAGGGCACCTAGACACTGCTTACCTGGCTAATGAGCACTTAATGTCCTGCCTGTAGCCAGAAGAATGAACCTGAACAAACATAATACACCTAAAACATCAACATGCACTGCACGTGAATCTCATTCATCCTCATCATAATTATCTCAAAACCTTCAATACCAAAAATTAAGCCTGTACAGGCAGAAAGATCCCTCAAACTCAGAGAGGGAGGGGAGACTGTCTTATCTCAGAAACGCAGTAAGAACGCTGCTGCTTTTGGGTTTTCTCCCCCAAACCATGGTGACTTCTTTTAAATAATGTGAATTCACAGATCTCTCGTAACATCTCCTCTAACAGCAAAGATTCTACAGGGCTGGAAGTCACGGTGTGATCAGTTTGCCCTATGGATAGCATGTTGGAAGCCAGGAAACATCTCCCTGTTTCCTGAATTCTGGCCGAGTTAGAATACAGCAGTAGCTGTGAGCTATACCCTGCTTTGGAATTTTATGCCTATGTGCAAAACTGCAGAGCAATTTACAAATATTTCAGCTTGTCATTTTTCTTCTCTTGGGCTGGATTACAAGCTGTCAGTCCAGATGGTCTGCTCTAAATCAACAGCTCCAGCATGCGGTACTGGGAGCCTGGAATGATTTCTGACTGTTGACAATCTAAGAGAACTATACACTACTTCATTAAATCAGTGCAGATTAGAACCTGCCAAAGAAATTACTTTTTACAGTGATTTATATTGAACAGGATTCTGATAAGACACTTTCATCCTTTATGCTGCTTACTTATGCTTCTTGATTTCCATATTCTGTGACCAGAACCCCCCCCAAAACCCAAACCAATCCCAGTATTAACTAACATTTAGTAATTCTACAGAGCTTGCTGGGACATTGAGTGCCAGAGAGAGCTAACTTGAAAACTCCATCTTCTACCCAAGCTATAGCCTACAATGTCATAAGTTGCAGCAGCAATAAGATACCAGCAAGTTCTTTCCATGATGCTTCTGTCAGATGTTTATATATTGGTGGCAAATTAAAGGCTGTATCATATATAATCTACTAGATCATCTCCCCCAGTCTGGGCCAGATTTTGCACTGAAAATCTAAAGAATTCTCTCATTACAAGTTTTAGGTTGGTTTTGTTTGTTGTGGTGTTTTTTTTTTTCTGTAACTAGTTAGGGATTGGGACAGCAACTTGTAAGAATAGTCCTGAGCAGCAGGATTATTTAAGTATCTAATTAACATTTAATTAAACAATGTGTGTTCTAGAACTTAGGCTATTAAGATTGCATGCCTACTGGATCTGAGCCTGAGCTCTCACCAGGGAAGGCATGGCTGCAGTTGTCAGACCTTCCCAGTTGGGCTCCTGGGGACCTCCCCTTCACTCTCCCTCAGAGAATGGCTGCTACCAGCAGCAGTTTCCAGACAGCACCAGAATAACCCTTTACCCGATACACAGCTCACACATAAAGCCTTGGAACAAACTATTGTCTTCGTTGACAGTAGTTTGGATGTTTCTTTGTAGCCCGATAACTGACCCCCAGCTCTAATTTCGTTGTGCACAGTTCCAGAGCACAGACCTCAGCAAGACCCCCTTTCCTCAGTTTTTCACTATTGCAATTAAAATACAGCAACCGACTAGTCTCGCCTAAGAAATTGTTCTCCACTGATGGCCACTTAGAGATGTTTTCAGTAGTTTAAATATATTCTTTCAATAAATGGTTTGACATGGACCATGTAACAACAAGGAATCCTCGGATCCACTACTGAGAAGTTTCAATAGCTGCTACAGGGAGCAACTTCTCAGGCTCCACAGCCAGCAAATGCATCTACTTCTGCAGGAGAAGAAACTGAGACATGATATTCCTGCACATGAAACGTTTTGAATTTCAGCCCAAATGACTGTATAACCAAGACAATTTTCACTGATCATGGAGAATTTGGTGATAAATCAAAGACTTGATTTGCCAAGGCACTAAGGACAATACACTACACATTCACTGCTCTTACTGTAGAGAAGCTTGGCCAAGGACCAGCAGGATTCTTCCCTCAGTCAAGAAATTTTGCCCTAAGCAATTTGACAGCTTCCATCTTTGGGATCCCCTTGAAATTTTAAGTTCTCATTAGGAGAGTTATTCTGCTTCTATACTTACAGGTTTTATCCCTGGGTTATCTAGACCAAGTAAAATCACTTACATAACTTGTGCTTGTCATATCTGTAAGCTGAATTTCTGAGATAACAGCTTTACTCATTTCTTTCCAACTGTGAAAAATCTCTGCAGTCTGTACTTCTGGTAAGAGGTTTAGAATGGATGCCTTCTACAGAACCAATCTCTCTCCCACCCTCCCACTAACCCACCCCAATCCTATTTAAATAGAACCAAAGAAATGCAAGTTGTTAAAATAAGCATTTGGTAGTGACTGCATTAGGTAGAGTGAAGACACCCAGCACCTGAAGACAATTAAAAGTTCAAGTAACCATTCCCTAATAGCATGAAAATGCTGGGAGCCAACGAGCTGAAATACTCTTTAAATTCCAGTGAAAACAGAACCAGTCTCCAGACATTACTGACCTGGACTACAGAAACACTCAGGTACTACTTCCCCTGCAAACAGGTATTCTGTGACTGTCCCTGCACTTAAGAGGTATCTGTGACTCCAGTCCAGTGCTTGATGCCTACATGGGTTAGGAAGAGTGGTACCCCCCCCCCCCCCCACTTCACAGTAATTGCAAAAGGATGGACACAGCTCATCCAGCATCATGTCCCAAGTCTGTTAAGACTGGTGACTGACCTCACTAAACAACAGTCGCCACAAGGCTGGCTTCTAGATCATAAGTCTCCCAGGGACTTTAAAGGTAAAATAGATGAATATTTTGTATTTCCTGTTATTTCTCTTTCTTAAAGTTTCCCAGGTGAATCAATTGTACCCGACACACAATTTTAGACACATTTATCTCCCTAATCTTTAGCGTGCAAATTCCACACGATGAAGCTCCCTGGGATTGATTTTCCCTGGGAACTTTACAGTCCTACCACAGAACAGGTACAACTGGGGGAGTCTTGCAGGAGCAAAGTGGCACATATTAACCCTGAGAATTCACAGCTCCAACTGGGCTTGGGAATCTGGGATAGCAGGATACCCGAGTCCAACTTCCACAGAAGCGTAGAACTCAGAGGGTTTGTAATCAGGGAGTCCTCCTGAAATGGCAAGGGAAAAACCGAGCTGTTCTTCAGCTTCCTCTGATGACAAGATGGGTCTGTGACAACAGAACCTCAAGACATCACATCATGACTTAAGATCTTGTTACTTTGCTACAGAAGGCACATGATAATGAAAGGGTTACTCACCTGCTCTGAATGACAACGCAATCCTGATAGAGCCGGTCGTACATACAGATCTTGAAATCAACGTTGGGATTGGGCACCCAAACTGGGAAATCAAGAGAAACTCCAACAGCACTAAAGAACAGCTGTCAGTACATACATCAAGAGTGTAATTATTTTTGTTAATCTCAAATTCTTACTGATCTAGACAGACTAAGAATTTCTGCTATAAACTTCAGCTGAGTAAAATATTTTATTATTCATATTGCAACAGATTCTCTAATTAGGCAAAGCTATGAATATCATTTGTAAAATACAACCTAGATGTTATGGTGTCCCAGCAGAAAAAACAAGTTCTAGTTTAGTTGGGATTCTTTGGCAGAGAACACGAAGGAAGAGCGTGCTGCCCTTCATACTGAAGGGAAACATTACAAGTGCATCCAGCTAAAGTGAATGCACCACAGCTCAGAAACTCCCGAGCTGCAGCTTGTTTAGCCAGCAAAGAAATATAGTAACGGCAGCACAGCACTGCCATTCCCGTGATGACCTGAGCTCTGACACCACTGACACATGGCTCAGAATGGTCCCGAGGGAGAGGGCACCCATAGGTACCAGCAGCTCTGTGTGTAGACCGCTCCACCTGCGGTGTGTGGGGAGAGCCAAGACTGGCCTCCTGAGCTTCTTGGGAGTTTTTCTTTAATATTTTGGCAAGCTTCTGTGAACAGTTCCCAGGCAGAATTTGGCTTCCAATAAAGTGTGGAATCAAAATATGCTGAAGTGGTAACTGAAGTTGTCATCTCTTCCAGCTTTCACACATCAGTTCCACTACTGCATGCTAAATAATTCCACTTCTGACATATCAGAAAGAGAATAAACTATGGAGGTTGGCAAGAGAGAGTAATACTTTTGTATTTGTTTCCAGGACATTAGATGTTTTCTAGCACAACGTCTGATAAAAAAAATGGGAATATCACGAGTACTTGCATGTAAACTGAAAGGGAATCAATAGGTTTAAAAACCATACTGTATCAGAAAAGAGCCATGATTTACAGTTACCTCCCATCAAACCACATAATACTTAATTATGTGGTACTTGGTTGTTATTTCTTACAATGTCCATAAACACATCTTCCTCTCCCCCTCCTCCTATTTCTAATATAGGATTCTAGGCAATTTTAATTCTTGGGAAAAGCAGCAGTAGGAGAATTTTAAATTCTTTTTTACAGCGTCTTGCAAGTCTTGCACAAAAATCACTCACTGGTTTGCAGTCCGGGTTGTCAAACGTGATCACAAACTCTGCCCGCGCATCCCCAGGGACAGTTGGGGCAAACAGAATCTGAAGTTTGATTGAACTGAAGGGTCCAATTTCACCTTCATTAACCTAAACAAGAAGTACCATGTTTTAATTGAAAAATTTGACTGTATGACTGTAGTTGGCCATAGATTGTATTGAAATAAAGCAGCAATATTTACTCATACTCTACAAACACTCAAGTCTGACATCCCCAAATGTTCTTCCTTTCGTACTAGCACTAGACTTTGTATAACCACAGAACAACACAGCAGAAAAATCAGTTTGACAAAAAAAACCAAAAGATTAAAAAGAAAAGAGAGTTAAATTATGGGAAATGTAAATCCCTATGGAATCTCAGTTCAAATAAGTCTTTATAGATCAAAGGAAAGAGCAAGTGTCACACAACTTAGTTTTAAGAACTAGCTGTGGTACAGTGACGTCCAGCAGGCTTGGAATTGAGCATGTACTTAAGCATTTCCCACCCAAGCCCAAGGAATTTACTCAATGTAGGCTTAGACTAGTGAAAGCCATCTCTGCCTCTAGAAATGCATTACCTTTCCAAGCATAAATTCAACTGGCATTTCCTCAGCAGAAAGTTCTACTAAGTTATGTGCATTGTCTGTGTCTAGTGCTGATCTGGAATTTAATACCTCTTGATCAAGTTGTTCTGGAGATAAAAAAAGAAAGAATCATAAGCAAAACCCCACACAGTTCTGGATGTGTGTATAGATTCACTACACAAAGTATCAAACACAGAAGTACACTACAGTTCCACTACAGAGTAACAACACTAATGTTTCAGTAGCATGAAGTATTTATCGGAGACTGTCCCATCAAAGAACACAAATTCAGTTGAAAGCGTGAACTGGGCTTCAAGAACAATTTCCATGGGACAACGCAATGCAGTCAGGGGGTCCTGCAAGGCAAGGGAAAGTGCTGCTTCACTGTCTCTGCAAACACCTGTAATAATTAATGCATCACGGGAGAGACGAAGCTCACTCTGGACTAGATGGCAGTAATCAACTGGCAACTCTATGCTTAATCTTAACCAGGAAAAAGCTTAAGGTGCCAGAGATAGTGTGCCAGAGCAATGGATTATTTTTTTATTAAGGTCTGAAAACATCCTCAGAAGTACATGTTCTGGGAAGACCGCTTCCGTGATTTATGGAATCTGTTTCCCAGATTAAAAAGGAGAGACCACCCACAACCTTTCCGCAAAACTAAGTTTCCTGCAACTGGAACAATCAATATCCCACAGAAATATTAAAGAATACAGACAATTCAGAAATTAAGAAAGTCTTTCTTCTACAAGACTGGATTTTATTAAGCACATAGTAAACATTAGGAGTGAGATAGAAAATGTCTGAGAAGGTTCATCTTTTTCTTCCTTGTTCCTAGAATTACAGACTATAAAAATAAACCTGTCATGTGGATTTCTATTCTGAGCTGTGGGTATTCAGTTGCTGAGACAGGAATGATAACAATTCTGCAGTTCCTGTACACCAGTCAGTTTCTGTATTCTTCTGAGACGGAGTTGTTGATCACTAATGAGAAATGAGATTCTCTGCTGCTTTTGATATAATAGTGTCAGTACTTTATTTTTAGTCCCTTTTTGTGAGGCAGCAAAGAAAGGTAACATTACTACTAGAATGAACTACTTGATTTACTGCACAACTGTGCAAACTGAATCCCCCAGTTCATTACAGGAGACCCTACAATTGGGTAAAGTTGGGAAAACTGCACTACCAGTTTTCTACAGTGCACCTCTCACCTGTGGAACTACTGCTCTGGCTCATCTCCACCCTCTGCAGCTCCTCCTGGGCTGCGCTGCAGGGTCTTTCTTCACTATCCTCAGGACAAATTTGTTCCTTCTTTTCAGCCACTGATGTCACAGGATTCTTGCTGACTTTCTTTTCAGGGACATGGGCACTGAAGTGTTGAGCGACCTATTAGAAAACACAGGAAAAAAACCCCATATTCTGCTGTTCATCCAGCTTCCACGAGCTCCAATTTTATCAAGGAGTTGCAAATCAGACTTGTGTTTTCTTGCAACTTTTCCACCTTATAATGTGCTGCACTTCTAAAAACTGTACATTCTACTAGACCTTTATCAATGAACAGATTTAACTTTTGCTGGCTGCCCAAATCCAGTAAAGAATATGATGCGAGCAATACAATACAGTGTTAGTTATTCGGCAAAAACATTCTTCTAGTGGAAATACAGGCAGTTCTATGTCAAAACTAAGTCTGCTTAAATTAGACTTCTGTTTCTTACACACCTACAAGACAATACAGAAGGAAAACCATGGATGCAGACAGCGTTATTTCACAAATTCTTTATTTGAACCACACTTAAGGTAAGGATATCATGAGTCGAAACCCACAGCTTTTATCAGTTCAGCCAAATGCTTTTGAACCTACCATTCTTTCAAGAGAAGGTTTAGCTGTTGCTCTGCATGTACTGCTGTCACCTGCTGACATCTGAACTTTGAATCTTGTTCCCAAAGCTCCACTGTTTGTCAGGTTGATGGTCCGTGAAATTGTCTCTCCCACCACATGGCTGCCAAAGTCAATGAGCTCTTTATCTAGTGCCAGCTGGGAGAAGATAAACCATTAATTACTACTGTCCTACATAGTCAGACACGTCCACTAAATGAGCATCCACCACCTCAAGAATAGGACTTTCAAGTTCTTATTCTCATGTCAAAGACAGTATCAAAACCAACATGAACTGGGGGTACCCTCCTGCCTTTTTGCAGAAGCCAATTCATTAGAACAGTGTCTTGTTAAACTGAGCCACTTCCCTCTCAGTCCGCTATAGGACAGGGAAAAACCAGGTTAAATTCTGTTCATAGTAGCAGCTTGTGTAAATCTTCAGATAGAAGTATTTACACACCAATTCAACATTGGTGCTACAGTAAAATGGCTTTACTAGCATCGAGCTGAAAAGCAGGCCACATTTAACATCATGTACTGACTACATATCAGTCTATAACACATCCTGTCCTGATTCTCTGAACTACTGTGGTTTAAAGAGTAATACACTACTTCATATGGGATTTTTAATGACTTTAACTGGGTGTGTAATAACGAAAGGCTTGTAATTCAAGTTCAGGCAAAAAGACAAAGACAACTTGCTCGCTAGTATCTGTTTACAGCTGAACTCTTCCCACTTCCAGGGCTTAGAGAACAGGAGTTCCCACGTGTAATTAGCACACAACAATGGTATGAATTCTCCAGGTGAAAAAACCTGCTCCTTTATAAGAGATTCATGTGCCAACTTTCTACTGCATTGTGCATTCACATCTCCAAGGTCTTTTAACTGAAAACTAAAGAGTTCTATCCTATCCATAGTCAGGTTTAAGGATGAAATACCAATGCGATATTCCAGCTTCCTACAAGTGCCTAGTATTAAAGCACACCCTTGAATCCTTTGCTAGATCACCAAATCCTAATTCTAGTGCAGGACCCTTCCATTACTTCCCCCCTTCTATTTTCTGTGTAACATTAGTCGGGATTCATTTCCCTGTTTCGAGGTGCAGTCCAGTAAACAAGCTTTCCATGCAAACTTATTCAATTTTTTGAAACACAGCATCACAAACTCCAGGAAGACACTCACATGGCTAAAGCCTTTTAAAATTTATTTTTCCATTTTCATTATGTATGCTCCCAGTGTATTCCAAATTTTGCATGTACCAGTCTTATTCTGATACTGAGCGTCTCCTTACATAACCTTTTTCCTCCAGCATTGTATACTCTCATCTATAATTTCTTTTGGCCTCTTAACTATGAAAGAAGTAATTTAAAAATTTTTAGAAGTTGTTTATGTTGTCTCACATTTTCTATTCCTTTGTTCTACTGACACTGAATAAGTGTAGAAAAAGTCACTTACAATGCACCTCTTGGTTGTACATTTCAACGGAACAGAAAAAGAACCTGTCTGTGCCATGAACATGACTTCTCCTTCCAGAGCTTCATTTATCTAGGGAAAAAAAAAAAAAATTAAGAAAAACCTCATCAAGTCATTTGCAAAGATTTAGTCTGTGTAGTCTGATGAAGAAGACTTTCACTCATTCTCTGAGTAACATTAAAACGTATCTCTATAGATTCCACATTTCTGCTTCAAAACAGTTTTTGGTAGCTGCCTGGATGACGGTACCTGGGCAATATTCTAACCCTTCTCATTTGATAATCCAAGAACACTTAGTGACAGGCAATTTTCTGAGACATGTCCTTAGAATATGCCTTGCTGCAATTTAAATGAGCTTGAACATGCACACAAAAATACTTTTTCTAGAAATATAGCTTGTTTCTTGTTAACAGTTAAGAAATAAAATTAACGATGTTTTTAATAAGGCTAGTGGATTATATTAGGATTGTGTAATTTAGCACTCAAGTGCACTTACCATTGGTTTAAATGTTACCACTAATTCACAAGACATTCCAGAAGACATTTTGCCAGGTGGGTTGAAACTACAGAGACAATTAACATGAAACACCAAATTAAAGCTATGTATGAAACATCCAGCTCCTATTCTGGTAACAATGGCAGATTTTATCCCCACCCTCCCCCCTGCCTTCAGTTAATGACTTAGAAAAGTCAGAATGAGTGACAGATTAATGAAAAGCTGCAGAACCCTGCTGCAATTGTAAAACTACAAAGGCTGGTTCTTTATTGAGGTTTTACTCTGAAAGCCTTAAAGTGCTTGTAAAAGGCAAGAATTATTGCCTTCACACTACAGACAGTGAGACTGTACCCAAATGGCTGAAGCCAAGGCTCAATAATATCAAGAACAGGGCAGCCCGATCACCTGTCCTAATGCCCAAGAAGCAGCCATCTCCTCTTAATCCATTGGGCTTCTCCCCCCTGGCCAAATAGGAAACCAAGAGAGGGAAAGAAAAAAAGAGAAAACAACCAACCAAGGTAGCTGTAAATGATTAGAGCATGGTGCTTGCTGCAAACTGTACCCAAATTATCTTGAATAGAAACTGCCACTTATTTCACTGCCTCATTTCACGGTCTCTGTGATGGAAGTAAAATGCCCATCAGAAAACAAGAAATCTCACAGCTGCACTCTAAATGAAATTATTAAAGCCCTACTGGAGACCTATTCTGCCTGACAGAAACAGAAAGGAAGCCAAATGAAAGAGATAACTCAATGTTGTGAGCCACAGGAATACCTAGGCTAACTGAAACACAGAAATATGTGCTAATCACAATTCTATCAAAAAAAACCCCAACTAAACAAAAGCAAGATGAAACATTTTCAAACAGAGAAGGGAAACTGTTTGGAATTCAGGAGCTTAAGATGTGAATAGGGCAATCAGGGTCTGCATACTGACCTCCAGAACTGGTCACTGGCAGTTTCTCCTGAGAAAGACTTTAAGGAATTCCAAACATTACCTTGACAAACTGTGATGGCAGAGCATGGGCTGCCAAACACACACCAAACACTGAGCTACAAACAGACTCCCACTACATGGAGCTGCAATAATGCTCATTTTAACCATTAGAATATAGATTTTTATCAGTGACAGATGTTATATTTGCTAGTAACTGGTAACATAGAGATTCTTTCCCCCTTTTTAAAAGGGTCTGACACTGTCAGACACAAGCTTTCTGCTTGTTACCACCACAGGTCTGTGCTGCTGCCTAGAGATCAGGGACCCGTCCCTTGCTGTCACCACTACAGAAACCAATGACACACAGCTCAGACTCAATAAAGGCTCTTCCTTCTCAGCTCCGAGATGCAATTCCTTTCCTCATCACACAAGAGCAGAATATAATAATTCAGATGTATTTACTGAAATGTATTTAATTTGCTACAGAATTTGGTTACATCTCCTGTTGCAGCACAAAGGTCAAACAAGCAGCAAGTGCATTTTACTCACTGAACAGTGATGGAGTCCTTGAGCCATTCACTGATTCCCACTAGTCTGCAGTAATTAACACTGTAGGATGCATTTATCAAAGCTATCTTCTTTTTATAGATTTGACCAACATCAAAATCCTTGGGACATCAAACATATCAGATGGTAAGCATTACAGGAAATAACACTCACAGATGTAATGACAAAACTGACTGGTTTTACCATGCTACTGGGAATACAGGCCTGTGTGCCAAGTAGTGTATAAAGTTATAAAGCATTGCCTTGCTTCAAGCAAACCCTTTGGAAACATACAGCATCCAGAATTCATGCCTCATGGATGGGCCAACATCACCTGGGTTTGCCACACTGAGCTGCTCTGTCCTTTCCCACAGTGAATGTCAAAGACATTATGTCACATTCATGGTCTAATAGTCTTAATTTAAATGTGTGTGACAAGGACCATAGAGAGCAAAGTGCCACTATCTTCCAAAGGAGATCTGCTGTTTCTGTGTGAGGCACAGGCTCCCAGATCCTAATAAAAACCAAATGACATGAAATCTGTGCATCTGGGCACATCCAGTAACAAAGAGCCAAGGAGCATCCTGCAGGCAGACTGGCAGCCTGTTCCTCTGGCACAGTAAGAAGCCTTGCCTGATGCATCACACCAGCAACCTTTTCCAGTCCACAGAATCATAGGCAGAAGCTGACCAATTAGAGACAACAATGACTGTTTTTGTTCTTCCCAGTGCAACAGAATTTTGATACATCAGTACACACATCACTAGACACAAACATCAGCTTCGTAGATCCCATGCAGAATGGCCACTAACCTGGAAATGAATGCAACATGGTTTACTATAGAAAGTACGTCCCTTAGAGTCACGACCAGACACTATTTGCTTGTGAGAAATCCCAGCTTGGAATTCCTCCATTGTTTTCTCCAGCTGCTTTGGGTCCATTTCTTCTTTGGGTATCTAATATGGAACATCAGTAAAAAGCACCATGACTGCACGTAAACGTGAACACAGAATGTGTAGCTCAAAGCAGGAAAGTCAGTGAATGGAATCTCTTAGGATCTGGCCAGCCTTTCCCCATTTCTCTCCAGATCAACCTCAGCATCCCAGCCGCTATATGAAGAATTTAATTTATTCTCTGCTGTCTGTTCTGTAGCTTATCATTATTTCACACTATGACATAATGTTTTTAATGGCAGTATTAGCCCTTTTGCACTTGAAGAGGTCTTTTTACCCTCAAGTTTTTAAACAAATACTCAATTCAGGAAAAAACAATAATAATAAAGAGTCAGCTAACTTCACTGGAACATTTCAGTGATGCTCCAGTGCTTTTCAGTCAAGTATATGAATTTGTTCTGACATTATTTCTTTTTAATTGATTATGAAGTCTGCTCTTCAAGTTCTTATACGTCTCAAAAAATCAATATATGTAAGTATACCTTGGAATAACAGTATCTTAACTCCGCAATTCCACTTTATAAGAGTGGATTATTTACTTCTGTTTAGAGTATAGAATACTATTACTTTGCTAGAAGATGTACTTTTCTTTGCCTAGTACAGTACAAAAAAAGTAGTTTCCACAAAGCAATGCACGTTGCCAACTCAACAGAACATCAGATTTATTCATTTCCAACTCAAACAAGTGAGCACGATGTGATGTACATCTTCACACATCTCTGGACTAAAACTGAAATAGTACTTCTTTTCAAGGGACAAACTCTACAAGAACAGGTGTCAAACAGCAATTATGCTGATGATATCCGCACACCTGAATCTCTGTATCTATGTAATAAAGTCTGCATTTTAAACTGCAAAATAGATTGTTTTTAAGGAATGTCCTTAAAAGAGCACTTGCCAGTGTCATCACTTCAGATGACTACAACTGCTGAAGAGGCAAATGAAACCATTAAAAATCTTCTATGGATAACGTCAAAATTTCATGAAAACTGACTTCAAAACGAGTCAGTCACAAAAGGATCTCACCTGCATTTTTTGTCATTTACCTTGTGCAAGTCACATTCCTGACTCCAGAGTCCCGGGAACTCTGGTTCCACCAAGATCTTGTCTCTCTCTTCCTCATCTTCACCAGTTTCACTGAGCACATCATGGGGTGTTTCTTCAGAAATCTCTCCTGCAGGGGCAGGTCTCTCACCAGCTGAGGAACAAGTGGGCTGAGGGCACCACGGCTTTTGTGAAAGAACATAAAATTAATTACCTAAAGATTGCAAGAAGCCACTACCTTCAGTAGGGAATTCAATTCATTCCATTTTCCAGGTCAGAACTCCCTAGAGTATTGTGCAGGTAAAAAACCCATCCAGGAAGCTGGTTCTAGAGAACCACTCTCTCCTCCCTAACACAGTGGAAACAGTTCTCTTGTGCTGAGAAACTGATCAGAATCCTTACTCAGGGACAAAGGTAATTAAACTGGAAGTGAGGGTACTTTGCATGGGTTTTGATGTCTGTTGCAATTCCAATGTTTCAAAACTCACCTTATCTTAAAACTCCCTTTATACCTTAAGGGTATACCTTACAAATACCCTTAAAAAACAGCCCACACCAAACATGGTCATGAAGTTCATACAAGCATCAACAATCAAGAAAAGAGAAAGTAAGAGTCATTAAGAGATCTAATGGAGAAATTACTCTGCACTTGTTCTGTACTGTCTGGCATTTGGTTGTGGCCTCTGTTATGCACAGGCAAAGGAATTCACTGCCCTGCAGCTTTATAATAACTCTAAAGACAGTTAGTTCTTAGGTCTGTATTTACCTGTGATATTGCTCCAGCTGAAGCTTTGCAGCTCTTCTCAATATATTGCCATGCTCTCTTTCTCCACAGTACAGAATCCTGAAGTTTACCACCACGCTTAATTGCCTTAGCACAGGACTGCCTTCTTTTCTGCTTTTGAATGGAAGCTTTTTCTCGCAAAATTTGAGATACAATCTCGATCTTTCTTGATTTTTGCCGTTCTCTATAAGCTCTATAATCCAATGTTGCAAGAGATTAAATCAACTATTGCTGTTTACTAATAATATTAATTAGAAGCCAGTTTGAGCCATTAAGCTAAACAGCAAATCTTGAAATTGAGTGCAGCAGTACTTTGTGTTAAGACACCAGGCTATTCAGACATTTTATTGCAGACTAAATATATTCAATTACAGGTTTTGGAAGTTGAGGAGTTGACAAAGCACACCAGTCATCACCACCGAAAACAAAGTTTTTAAATAGCTTTCCCAACCTAGTTAGGTATTTAAACAAAATTGTCTATCTGAAATCCAGTGGATAAAGGTAAGGACAAAGTACTGACCTTAAAAGGTATGAATTCAAAGTTAGGTATGACTACACATTCGATGACACGCTGTATATTGTGACACAAGTGACAATAGATAATTTCATCTCAGTTTTAATACTAGGTGTTCAATACACAATTTCCTGCAACAAATATTATCCACACTAATGATCGCTTTTAATATAGCCTTTCACCTCTTCAACTAATCCATATAAATAATTATTGATTCTAAATAGGAGCAAAGAAAATACCTCCTCATTTAGATACAGGTTACTGCCTATTGAAGCACTTTAATGTCTGCATTTAGTCTCATAAACTACACTGTATTCATAACACTTTTAGAAAGCCACAGTACAAATCAGTTAAGTGTGGCTATAAAGACACTGGAGTTTGATACAGATATGAAAACTTACTGTTCCTCTTTCTCATACTCCAGCAGTCGCTTATGAAGAAAAATTTCCTTGGCAACATTGCCTCCTTCTGCCAGGATAGCTTCCCTCATCTTCATCTCCTGCTTCTTTGCCTCAAAGGCCATTGCTTTGTTCCAAACCTGGAGAGCTCGGAGTTTTTCCTATGAAGCCACACAAACCACAGTCACATTTCAGATTCACATACTAAAGCATATCAAACAGAGAGTCTAGCCTTGGTCCCTGTATCCAAGTATAAATTTATGGTAGATTCCTCTGAAGTAGAACTTATTTGTTTTAATATACACAGCAGTCATGGTGCACTGAAACAGGACTGTGCCAGGGCTGCTTCTTCACCCTTACAGCCTGCTCTTGAAATGCTTCTCAATGCAGTGATATGGAAAAGTAGTGTAATCAAATTGGTATTAAAATAAGAATATTCCTCCAGATTCTACAGAATATAAGTAGAAGAGCAAAGGAACACAGCTCAGAAATTCTTAATTTACATTATTTAAGTTCTTAAGCAACTGTTTTTCTTACATATGTTTTCTCCATCTGAACTATTTCTGCCCTGGGATCCAAATAACTAGAAATGCTTCTGGCCGAGTTTTCAGAGAACTCATGTGTAGTATGCATTATTTTCAAGAGAGTTCCCCTACCAGAACAACTGGATTGTTGACAGAACAAACTCCATGATCCGAAGTGCCAAAATCTGCCCATCCAAACCTAACACCATTACTCCTATAGCAACCTTCTGCCCAGTTTCAAGAGAGATTTGGTTGGTGATCCCACAGTATCGCACAACAGTTCCGCAATGAGAACTGAAATGACTTTCATCAAGCCCTAGCAGTCTCACAAGTCGGTTCCTCCTCTCCCCGCCTAAGCCCAGCAGCAGTACCCGATTGGAAGCGATGCTGGTTTTCAGGGAAAGCACAGCTTGTATCCTTCTCTCCATATGCTCCCGAGTTTTCACTTCTTCCTTTGCATTTCTTTCATGAATTCTGTAAGCAAAGTAAAATCTTTCAGGCTCACATCCTGGAAAGCTTTTAGTATTAGAATGTTTAACCTGACAAGTAGTAATTGTCAATGTCACCATTCTTCCTATGTTTACTATGGTACTGGGTGTGGGTAAAGCAGAACAGTTGGGAGACTCTTCTATATACGGTACCGCTTAAGCTACAAGTGCCAACAGGCTTCCAACTCGTTCGCTCAACAACCTTTTTTTCCTTTGTAATTTTAAATATGAAGAATGTGTTCCACATTACGGCATATGTCTAGTTGATAAAGTAAGAATTCAGGTGTTGCTCACACAATAAATACCTAAACAATTATGTAGTGAACTTTATATGAGCCAATCACTTGTACCCACACTAAAAATAAAGCTTAGAAACTCTAAAAGCTAGAAATAGGTGGGCATGAACCAAATTGAGAGTAATTCCAGCTAATAGAATGGTAAAGTAGAAAAAAATTAATAGGATATTTGATACATTACTCAGGAGAAAAACAAAATAATCTTATTTGGGTGTTTTTCTTAATTATTATGAATTTGCACACACCATCTAAAGAAAAATAAACCAAGACATAAACTGTGTAATTATTTCAATCAAGTCCTAATATGTCAAAAAAGTAATGAAATTTAATGCTTTCTTTAGTAGCAAAATATAACACCACCATTATATAATATTAACCTACAAAGGGAACATTTAATTTACCATAAACCAGAACAGAAGCATAAAGAAATGGCCAACTTTATGGGACAGCAAGAAAGCTCCTTTCCCCCGTTGCACAGGGAGCACAGTGCAAGCTCCAAACCTGGAGTTTAGTTACACTACTTCAAACTACTTCAGTTCTTGCACAAATGTATATGAAATGCT
Organism: Nycticryphes semicollaris; assembly: GCA_013400055.1. Lineage (NCBI taxonomy): Eukaryota > Metazoa > Chordata > Aves > Charadriiformes > Rostratulidae > Nycticryphes > Nycticryphes semicollaris. The sequence goes on from VXBJ01003623.1 coordinate 295,666, forward strand.
TCAAAATCATTCTTAATGCCTACAAGTGGTCAGACCCCTCTGCATCTCATCAAGAAGACAGTCCCCTCAGGTACAGGGAATCCCAGGACCACACAAGGACAGGAAGTGGGTTTTTTCTTTCCAAGTCCCTTCAATGCCATGTAAGATTTGAACGCTTCACAGCGCCTGTTCTGTGGCAGAAGCTTTCCAAGTGTGACACAAGATACACTTAGCAGAAAAATTGCTATTTTTCAAAGGCTGAAGTAACGTACAGCAAAGAATGTACAGTGACAGAAAAGGAGAGAACAATAACCTTGCCATGCTTTTTCTCAGGAAGAATACTGCTTTTTTATGGTTCCTTTTGGCATCTTCAAGCATTTTTTTATGCTTTTCTTCACATTCTTTCTGGGCTTCCTCTTCTTTTCTACAAAACGCAGGCAAACCAAGAGTTGCAGCAGGATTACAGAAACATCAATTCCAACAAAGTGACATTTAACAGTGGGGTTGGGGACTTTATTAGCATCCTGGCAGCCCAACAAGAATGCAGACACATGCAGTCTGGGCTAATACACTTAATTTCCTTAGACAAGCATTCACAGTTTTTGTTTTTACCAAGTTTATTTTCATACATCAGAAATTGTGACCTGCAGAACTGCAAGACTGTGGGTAATTCTTATTTTCATTTCATTTCTTCATGAAATATTCCTGAAGCAACCCCCAGCTAAGAAACACAATACCACTGGTATTTGAATTAGCTATCCATCTCAACACCTGAAATCTTGAACTGGCTAAAAATAGCAAGGAGAAAGGAAGCAGAGTCTGACTTGTAGGCGCTTACTTTTCTCTAGACCGCCGATTTTCTTCTGTTTGCAGTGCTGCTATTTTTTCCTTCCAAATCCGCACTTTGGCTTGTTCTTGGTATTGCATCTCTAGCTCCTCCTCAGATTTTCTAAGTTGTTCATGGAGAATTTCATATTTTCCCTGTTCAGTTTCCATCTGCCACATCTCAAGCCTTTAAAACAAAGCGTGAGCCATTTTTACCAAAACACTGACATTCTTTCGCTTAAGGCTGTTGAGTAGGTAAGACTGTGATGAAAATTAAGATCTAAACACATTTTATTCTTTGAATTATATTGTAAATCATTCCATTACTGACACAGGTATTGTACCTTTCAGACTAAGGCTCATATCCAATAGCATGTCTCATTTTAAAGACATCAAAAATATCAGTAAAAATAAGTTTAAAAAGCCCAAGGCTCTGCTTCTCAAATACACATTTACCCAGAAGAAAATATGAAAAACAAGAAAATTTAGAAAAATAGCTTTTTTTTTTCAACAGTAAATAACTTAAGGTTATACTCTTCAGTTTCACTGAAGGAATTTAGATATGATAGGGATACATATAAATAGATTAATATAGTTATTGCTAATAACCCAATAAACGCTGTTATACAACACTGCAGCAGAACATACTGTATTACAGTTAATCACATCTATAAGCTCAGGCTTGTGTTCTGGCTTTGCTGTGGCAGCATTAGGAGTTGTACCTTTGGTGCCAAAATATAAACACACTCATCTGTTGCCTTCTGCAAAAGACAGTTTTATTCTGTCATATATAAATAAATAATTCAGTATGTGTGAATGCTCAGTTACAAGCAGCAATATTGGCTTAGCATAAAAATACACCGTACCACTATGTCTCCATCATTCTCAATTTCAATCTTTTCCTTTATGCCCTATAAAAACACTAAGAGATCAGTATCACAGACCTGTCTACTTAGTCTAGCTAACTTTCCATTTAAAATGAGGCCTGTGAAGGTCCACAATGTATGCACAACTCCAAAGAGAATCAGAACATCATTTATGTGTGCAAAACTAACTCAAAAGCTGAGCCACAGTAACCAATTTTCTAAGGAATGAACTGATCAGGCTAGCAGTTGCTTTCAAGGTCCTCACATGACCTCAGATTTCATAATTTCATAGTTCAATATTTACAAGCAGCTTCTGTAGTGATCCACTTTTGAAACCATATAAAAAGCACATGAAGACCATAATAAAGATTGACTCCCAATCACACTCTTTTTTCATTCCACTTACAGGTTTTCTTTTAGCGTCAAAGAAATTTGCAACTCAAAATCTTTTTCTTTCTCCAGTTCAGTGCACAGTCGCCTGTGCATTGCCTGAAGGCGGGACGAGGCTGCACTGTTAACATCAAAAAGAAGCAATCAGAAAAAAAAATTGAACTAATAAAGGTTAAAAAAAAAATCCTTTCCAACAAGATCAGCAACAATAAAGGAAATAGCTTTGAGGCTGAGACTTCTGTATTAAAATTTCCCTGAACAGGGAGTACCAACACCCATCACAGGAGTCTCACTAGCCTGTAACTCACCATTTTTGTTTAAGCTGCTATTCCATTTTGGCAGTTATCCTACCTTTATCATTCTATCATTCATCAATATATTAACTTGAAGATTAACACCGGTCATAAAATGCAGCTGTGAAGTTTGTTCACAATACACTGGCTCCTGGTACACAAGCCACCCACTTCTTTCTATTTAAACCAAATGTGAAGAGTACAGTAAATTGCCTCCCACTTTATAGCAAAAGTGTTTCAGAACAGCTCCTGTGGGCAGGGCTAGTCCTGAAAGGCATTCATGCATTTCACAACATAAAACAAACAGAAAAAGAAATGGCATATAAATATATAGCAATCTTGATTGTAGCAAAACCGTGACCTCTAAAACTGCCATAGCACATTGGTGTTGGCTCATCATATTGACTAGCAGTGATTGAGATCCTGATAAACATAATTGACAGTACTTGGATAGACCGATTTAATAACCTGTTGTTGGTCTATTTTAAAAACCATGCCTCTTTCCTATCCATTCCTATGTTTCCAGCTCTTTCTTCACCAATTTACTGAACTATTACCTGTAGATGAGAAATTATGAAAAACCAATGATTCCCAAGGCAATGCACTGTTATTCCTTATTTCAAAATAAGAAATTATTGCTGAAAATACATCAGCTGGAGTGGGACTGCAACATCAGTGTTAGCAACACTAGTGACATCAGCAACATTAGTGTTCTCCAACATGGGAGTGCAACACCCTTGTATCAGAGCAGCCTTCCAAGCTAATGCAGTCACATTCTAGCCTGAAAATGGCAATGAGTTTCATCACCAAAACATTAACATCTTTAATATACGTGCTCAAAAATTCCATCAACTGTTCAACAACACAAAGAGATGAAAACAGTGAAGTTTCTCATTAATTACACAGACAATCCTAGTAGATGCCCATAATCTTTGGTATCCAGAAATACTCTCTACCTACACATTGCCAGCCGCCTCTTCTTTCTCTATTTCCATGTGTACGTGCTCCAGCTGCTGTGCCAGCATCCTGATCTGCAGCTGACAGGTACTCAGCTTGTCTCTGCAAGAAACAAACAGATTACTTATATTTTGTAAGTTCTTTACTTTTTTTCCCTGCATGAAACTCCTCTTTCTGGGGGCAAGATTCACAGCTAGGACTCCTTCAACCCTCCTAACTCCCCCCCAGCTTTTCCAGTCTTATTGTGAGGTTCTTCAGAAGCCCTTGTTCATTTCAAGTATTTTCACCAAAAAATGTAACAAGAGTTTATTCTGGCTTCATCCAGAGTGCAAACACTAGCAAAAATGACAACAGCATAGATGGCATCTTTTCACATTAGCCTTCTTCAGAAAAGATTTGCTGCTAAAGAATGTCTTTGTGACCTTAGCAGCGCAAAACACTCGGAGCAGGTCTTTATCTTGAAGTATGTGAAAAACTTCACCGGTTCTAATGTACCCTTCTCATCACAGTTAAAAAGATGTTTAAAATGAATTTTCCCCTTGATGTTTCCAACTGACTGTTGAACCAGCAGGATTGAACAGACATCACTGAAAGGAATTAGCATCTAATTATCCCAGACCAAATACCTTCTCTTTAACATTCATTATTGTGTTTTGTTTTTTCATGTATGTAATTAATTTTTATCCATGATCCTTAATTCTTTACAAGGGTTTTGGGATATATGGAATATATTATATTAAACAAATGTTTGCATCCCATAACTCTCAAGAAAAAATTCTATAAATTCTAGTATTCGTAACAGAGTGTCCCAGTATTTGATAGCAATTTCTGCTGATGCATTATATTCATTTAAACACTAACCTGGTGTTTTGGACCACAAGTTGCTTTTCTCTGGCAAGGTCACTGACCCCTTTCAGGTTCCTCTGAAAGCCTGATATGCAAATTCTATCCATATACTTCATAGGCTGAATATCATTAATGTTGCCCAGACAGTGTCTCAAACTATCCCTTTGAATGGAAACACAATTAACAATGAAAATCTGAGCAATTGAAACATTCTGTGAAGCTTGTACGTCATCCACTTATGCATTTGTGGGTTGTTTTCCATTTTACCCATATTCCAGCAGAACTGCTACAAACATGACCAGTATAAACAAGTGGGAAAAAGTTAGCATCTACAGGAGAAGTTTATATGCATGTACTTAAACCAACATTTTGACTTGGATATCTGAAGTCAAATATTTACACCCACATTTAATGCATTGATTACACCTTTGCTTTGAAATGCCTGTGGCTCCTCTTGATTACACCTGGGGTTTGCAAATCCCAGTTTCCCCGAATAATAGTTTAAAGCCTTAAAAGGAACATTCTCAACTAGTTTAAAACGTATTATATACTGTTGATCAGTTTGTGGAGTGAGATAATCTGTCTTATTTTGGTCTGCTTAAGCATAGAGCAAGAGGAGGTTTTAGGGTTTGGTTTTGTGTTTTTCAGTTGTTTGATTTTTTTTTAAATTTTGGTATATTTTGAGTTTCTCTGTTGATAATGGTAACGCTGTCAACATTTACTGGCAGTAAATATGTGCTTTTCAACTTCCCACATACATACATTAATAAACATTACATGACCTTTTCATCATGCCTTATAACCCTATGCCAGGTCATTCCACAGCAGAGATTAAGAGTCTTGTCAGAGTAAGGCAAACTGTGCTGTGCCCTCTGTGAGGAGAGCAGCACCTACTTACAGTCACATTCAAATCACCGCTGTTACATGTAAATTTATTTATTGAGGAATAAATCTGCTGTGTCACCTACTTGTAAAATCAACGCAGTACCAATCTATCTTCATACCAATTCTGTGCCAATTGACTTTACACAGTGGTACAGAACTCCATATATATTTAAAAAAACCCTTACAATCCAACACTGATATTCTTCAGCAGATACATTTCTCTTTTTCCAACAGCTCCTGATGTTCTACAAGTACGGAGGGATAGAACACAACACTATGTGTTATTGCAAAGAGCTGCCTGGATTTTAGAAGTGTAATTTGGTTGGTGTAACGGTCCTTTGAAGAGAGCCAACTAACCCACATTGATACGTGCACACCTACAACAGCTGCAGGTTAAAAAGTGTCCAGTAGCAACCTATTTAATTCATTTTTTGTGGAAAGGTCTATATTGCCTCTAACTAATTTGACAAACATGCATAGCTGAAACAACCAAACCTTCTCTTGAAAAGGTAAGTGAATGTGATCAAGGAAAACACTGTTAGAATTAGTAAAAAAACAAGTAGTTATTTACATGCTAGAATCAGACTGGTCTCCAACGCCTTCAGAATCATCCTTGTTTCCCACCTTGCCGCCACCAGCCACCTCTTCATCAAGCCAGGATTCTAATAGATATTAAAACAACCATTTAATAGAGAGTTTGAGTTTTAAAAACAAAGCTCTAGTGTACTTGCTGTCAACTCAAAGCACGGGGAATCAGAAATGACATCGTATAGCATTACTGCAGCCTGTATAAAAGCAGTCACATGGTGAAACACACAGGACTATTGTACACCTGCAAACCAGAGCAGGAAAATGCCTTCTGCCTTCATTCTAGAAGTGTCACCCACAGGAAAAAAAAAAACACACCCAAACCCGATGTTTTGGCCAAGTCTGTTTCTTTTATACTACTTTATCCTACTGTACTGCAGAAACAGAAAACATTTAAGGATTTAGGTGATCAAGAAAACAATGAGAAAAGAATAGCCAAATAATTCTTTAAAAAGAAAGGATCAGTATTTATGATAATTTTCACAACAGTAGGTATGTTTTCTCCCATAATATACTGAAACATACTTTCAGATACAATTAGAGAAATCAATTGCCGAAGTAGTAGTATCTGGTGCTGGCTTAGATGTTTCTGGGTATCCAATATCTTCACAGAGTTGAATCTGTGGAAGATCTATACCATTCTGGAGCCAGAAGAGAGAGCCTGGGGCACTAGATGTCAATGGTGAACAACTGAGTTAAGTCCACAGAAATATTAGATTTTTACCCTCAATAACTGCATCAAAATGCCTTACAGAGGTACTAAGGGGATAATTTACTGCTACAGAAATAGTGGGTTAGATTTGGATTAGTTACAGCTGTGTGGTGTCATGCTAGAGAACACCTACTGGAATCGTTGCGTTTACTCAGACTATCATTCAGCCCTAGAACTGTGCTGCTTCCAGCTACTAAATTAGAAGACGCAGTAATGTTAGGCTTTAGTGAGTTATCAAAACAATTAATTATTTTCACTTTCCCAGTGTTCTTCCACATTAGAGAACTCACGGGCTTTGTCGTCTTCTTCCTCTTCCAGAAATGGTAGAAGAGATTTTTGCTCTGCTTCCTCACTATAACTGATCTCCTTATCTTCCATACTGATAGTTCTTTCAAAACAACCAGGTTAAGAAAGGGAAGAGCACACATTTTATACACATAATCTCCCAAGAACTTGCAATAGTGGTGACTGTTTCCAAATGAATTAATACTAATTCAGTAGATACTTAGTGCATGTGAATTAACTGGATACAATGATGGACACACTCATAACTAGTCACACATTTGGAGTATCAACTTTAATAAGTCTCTTCTAAAAAGGAAAGAATGCTGCCATATGGAGGGGGTTAGGTTGTTTTCTTTTATAATAGCAATCACTTGGATAATAAAATAAACCTGAATGTATTTTATCCACTTAGGCAATCCCTTTACCCAGAATTACCAGGGAACAACTTCAATAAACAGTACTTGCTCATGTATCTGATCTTCAGTGTTAATTATTCTCAAATGTTGATAAAACTTACTGTAATTCAGTAAACTATATGTCATCTCATGTGAGTTATTACCACATGGATGAGCATTTCATCAAGTTCTTACTCATACAGAGCCTTATACATGTGATTAATTTTAACAAAGGTGATGGCTCAGCTTTGAGCACAGCTATGTAAACCCTTTTGCAGAACTCAAAAATATAAACTCAATGCGAGTATCTATTTTCTCTAGTTAAACAGCAGAGAAAATACACCATGGAATTTAAAGTATTGAATAGGCTTACTAAATTATACAAATCACCTTAAAACTAAAACAGGATTCCTACAGTGGGCTAGTTGATTTAAAGAGGTTAGTGGCACTAAGAAGTACTGCAAACCTAAAACGAGCTGCCAATGCACCAGCAGCAGCCCAAATACTTTCTGCCGAGCCACTGCAACATCAGGAAGAGCACATCCAATGTCAGTGTGAAGTATCAAGATTAAATTCACTCTTTGCATTTCAAATGTGATTTTGTGGTTGTTCCTGCATCCTGCCTGTGCCAGCTCACACACCAACACAGCTTTGGGTACATTAGGCCAAAATCTACAGAACAGTCGAAGGCCCAAAGGCCTCCTATATGGTAATCACAAGCCAAACAGTAAAAGCCACATAACTTGTACAATTCCTCAGGCTAGAGAAGCCACACAGTACTTCGGCCTCACCTCAGACCACCATCTCGACCCTGGCTGCACGCCGTACCTCAGCAATTCTACATGGTACAGGGAGCCACTGTGCAAACCGCCAGAGCCCGCCGCAGGGCCGCCAGCGGGCCCACGACAACCCCGGGACGCCTCAGGTAACCGCTGCCCGAGGACCTAGCCGGGCAGGACCTGGAAGCTCACAGCGGTGTCACCCAAGTCGGCCAGGTCACGGAGACCACGACACCTCCCTCCATCCCGCGGCGGTGGGCAGGGGGTACGGAGCGGTGCCGCTGTTCTCCACCACCTCGACGCCTCCTCAACCCAGTGCCCCAGATCCCGCCTCACCGCCGCCCACCTCAGCGGCTGTGCGCGGCGGCCGTTAGATCCGCTGCCACGGCAACGGAGCGACCCACCGCGGAGAGTGTGGCGGGGGCGCAGCAGGGAACCCGGTCCCTGCCGGGCCGCCCACAGGCGCTGGAGGGGGGCGGAGCGACTCGAAGCGTCCCCCCCCCCTTCCGACCCTGCGGGGTGGTGTGTGCCGGGGCGGGCTCGGCTGAGCGGCGGCGGATGAATCCCTCAGCAGCGAGTTCCCGGGCTGAATTCTATCTAAATTTGTACTCGCATAAATACGCGGAATTACGAGACGTGGGGCGGATATTTAGAGGTTTATTCAAGCCAATGAATTACAAAGATTTGAACCAGCTGAACACTTGATATGGGGTTTGGTTGGTTTCCTCCCCCTCCACCACCCGTGGTTGATGATTATTTTATTTTTAGTAATGTAGATTAAAATCTGAACTACTATGAAACACGTCGTCTTTCCCATTTTGATTGACAAGATTTATTATACGTTTTTTATGAGCCTTTGATGTGTTCTATAATATGTAAGAGAATGACTGATAATTCAAAATCACAGTGGCATTAAGGCTTCCAATTTATTAATGTCACTAATTACAGGGGCGAGAGCACTCATGGCACCTGGTTGCCCTGACCTGGGCACCTCGCTTGGGTGAAATTTGCACTGAAGTTTCAGCTTACTATTTGTTCTACATCCATTTGTAAATTCTAAGCAAGTTGTTGGTGCTGTGATTAAAAAAAAACCCCATCTTTTTAATGAGCTGCCGTCCCTTTCTGCAGGGCAGGAGTCCTGCAGCCGGGAGGCTGGAGTACATACATTCCAGAATAATTAAGATTTTTGAGGCTTAATCCAGAATAAAGCTGCCTTAAATGCCTTTTCAGAAATGAGCCTGTGCTACTCTGACAACAGGATGTCATAGGGTGTCACCATGAGTTACTAATTAAAGATTATTACAGCAAAAATCACGCGTACCGGTGGTGCTGCCCGTTGCCGGTGTCACACTGGGAATGCCTCCTCTGCCTGCAGCAGAAAACGCAGCATTTGAGGCTCCTTGTAGCACTTTAATAATTGTTATGAGTAGGCACAAAATCTCTGAGTGAAAAAAAGCATTTACGGGGTATTTCAGTAATTTACATAGTAAAGCTGAATGTCTGTATTCCTCAAATGTGTCTCAGCTGGAATGCTCTGCCCTTCAGAGGCATCTTCCGAGCTCGCAGTTTGCTCCTTGAGTTCGGTTACCTGGTTTTAGCTCTTAATGGTAATTAACCAGGTTCCCTTTCTGTTCTATTCCACGAATGACCGTGACAAAGTTAAGGAATGGTCCGAATCGATGCACGGAAAAGCAGATTCTTGTCCCCTTGTTCTTAGCACTGGGCCTAAATGATGTGTTAAAGTTCAGCTATTCAGAGGGACTCAGATATAAATACTATATATTAAATACTGGGCCATCACTCCTTAGGCAGAGCTCTGTCCAGAATACACGCTGACGGTAGAATCATAGAGTGGCTGGAGTTGGAAGGGATCTTAGAGATCATCGAGTTCCAACCCCCCTGCCCTGGGCAGGGACACCTCCCACCAGAGCACTGTACATAGAGACAGAAGGCATTCTCATTTATTTAATTGGAAATGTTCCTCAATTGTAAGCAGTATTTCTTATAACTTTATAGTTGCTACAAGAAGTAGGGCCTGGTTTTTTGGTATAAGCACGTGCTGCTAACTTAAGTATTTCCACTGATCCCCACCGTATACAGTATCTATTACTCACAGTGACCCACTCATTGTCCTACACTCGTGCTATAGGTCCTTGCTCTTTAGAAATGTATGGACATGCCCAGCTCGACAGACGGTGGGATCTTGATTTTATGGCATCTATTCATATTACATAAAACAAATTACATACAGACATTTGCAGGATTAAAGCTACAAGATGTAGGCTAAAAATATGCAGTGATTAACTGTATAGCTCTCTCTGCAGATCTAGAATAGACAGAACTGTGGTTAACTCTGAACTTGCCAGTTCTCACACTCAGACTCAGCATGTGAAACATCCAAGCACCTTTTTTTCCCCTCAAGAAAACACTTGTAAGAACACCTGGAAATATCTGTGATTTTCCGTTTCTTGTGAGATTTATATTCAGGGTATTTATTCAGTCTCGGTTTACAACTGTTTGGATGATTTTCATAACAATGACAACAAAATAATGGTAACTGTAGGTTTAGCAATAAATAAACCCAAGGGGAACCTCTTGAGTTTCCTACAAACCCTAACCAGCACTCGAGTCAAAAAATCACAGGTGATTTTGCTGTGAACCGTAGCGAATTACAACCACTCAGCACTGGGAGGTGGTTAGAAATTGAACTGTCGTTCCATAGGAAATATTCAAAGTTCAAATTGCAACTCCAACTTAATACAGAAATACCAGATGTTTGGTTATTAAAGCTTTGTCACAGCCCCCTTCCAGTCAGCACCAGCCTTTCCAGAGCACACACTGCCAGTTACTACGTGGCTTCGTGGCCACTGCCCATGATCTGGTGTCAGGTGAATACTTGGTCACTGGGGAAAGGCAAACCAGATTTTTATCTCCCACCTAGGTAAGAACATAGATATCTGCAGTTCCTCTGAAGGTGCTAAATTATGGCTCCCCAGGCAAATCCGTATCTTTGCATTCATAGTTTCTGTCCATCAACTAAAAGTCAGGGAATCTATTCCAGCTTTAAGCTCCAAGAGGTTTACCAATAGGCATTGGTTGGTGCTACTCGTCCAGATTTTCTAGTCACTGACCACTGGTGATACGTCTCGGAGAAGCTCAGTAACAGAGTGGGCTCGTCTACATTAAAATCCTGCTCCTTTCCTACTGTGAAGTTAAATTTAGAGGCATTTTGGTGAAGTTGCTTTAGTACCACCTCACGGTGAATCTGAGGCGTAGTGGAACCGGACAGTTTGCTATATGGTTACATACTGCGCTTCTACAGGCAGTTGGGGTTTCTTTTCTGAACGTTTCCAAGGTGACAGCAGCTCGTATATGGAGCTTTCTAGCTTTTAGGCAGGAAGACATGCCAATAATGGAATCTTAATTTTTGCAGCATGGTTCATACCAGATTACATAAAACAACTTCTCTGCCCCTATTTGGGTATATATTGATAGGGCTCAACGCTGGCCTCTAAACCATGGTAAAGCATTGATAAGCATCTTATCAATAACAGATCCTTAATGATGTGGTAAGAAAGAATGAGAGGGCACCCCTCAGAGGAATGACATGGGGCAGCATCAGGATTCCCACCAGGAATGACTGAAAGCACATCTGGAGCCAGACAATCCTCTCCAGCCCTGGAACTAGCCCTGCCTAGGGCGCAAAGTGGGAAATTTCATCCCAAATCTGTTGCACAGAGAAGAGAAAAAGAGGGCAAAGTGTCTGGCCGCACCGTGCTTCGTGGCTATCAAAAAAATCTCTGCAGACTGAGGGAGGAACTGGGTGTTCTACAGAACATTTGGAAACAGATTAAAACTAGATTTCTCCGCCAGCACTTTAGGTGACAGCAAAATTGATGTTGTGGTTATACCCATATTTATTAAATACAGACACATTTGTGTTGGGGCCACGGGATATTCATACAGTGCAAGTAGAGTGTGACATCTGAAATGAGCTAAATATTCCCACCGTGCGATTGCTACTGATATTCCCAAATCTCATTTATAAAAATAGGCATATGTGTGTAATTTATATATCTAGAGACATTTGGCAACGTTGCCACAACAGTCTTTCACGAGCTGTTTATGTGGAATCGTGGGAGAGTGAAACTAATTATCTGTGTGGTACATTTTTTACCTCTAAAAATTCTGTGTGACAATATGACATCTTTACTTTGCTGGCATTAAAACCACCTGTCTCCTGTTCAGAAAATGATCCGTTAAGAGTATCAGGTAATGCAGTACAACTGTAAAATAAATTTAAATAACATCCTTTTGATATGCTCTCCAGTTCCTGAGGTAATAAAGGACTATGAAAACTTGTTATTTGGCTCAAATTACTGAGCATATTTCTCCTAAATCCCATCAAATCAGGCCCTCCAATAAAAATGATTTTTAAGTCACAGTTACAAAGATATGGGTGAGTGTGATCAGGAAAAAGTCACACTTCTTACATGGTCCAGAGAAAAAATACTAGGGTTTCTGGTTTTAATTATAGGAAAACATTACTTCAAAGTTGTGACCTTTGCTTACTACTTGAGAAAGGGTAAATAAGCCAAAACTTAGTAATTGTTAATATCATAATGATAGCAACTGATGATTTAATACATAGTAATGTTTAAATGATATTTTCATATAAAGTTGTGCAGATGTGGGTGGAGCTAATCAACTTTGGATAGATTGACATGCTCAGATAATATGGAAATACTGACCTAGGTATTATGTTGGTCATTATTACATGGCTTTGCCAGAGCTACCACAGCTTTGTGTGAACAACTGGGAAGGGGAAAGTTTGTTCCAGATTGTGTCGCTCTGACCTGGTGGTGCTGGAGCAGGGTTCGATCCCACACCATCTCTGATGATCCATCCAAGCTCCATAGGCAAAGTCAGGCCATAGGGTGGGTATTTTCAGAAAAGCCACAGCCTGCAGCAACACAGATTGAGGAGAGAGTCAATTAGTAGAGTGATAAAAAGGCTTAAGAAAAAATTAGTATTAAGAATATTTGACAGATCCAAGCCAGTAGCTAAAGGAAAGCTTTAATTATATTCAAGATTAGATGAGAAAGATTTGGGGAGCTTATTTATTTTGTTTTGATGTTTTAATAGTGATTTTAATTGTTTTTTAATCTATCCCTTGGGCAATTTTGATCTGCCATTGGCTGTACAGAGTTTGGGATGTTCTTCTAGAATTGTAGGAAATTAAATATATTGCTGATCACTATTATTTTATCACCTCTCTTCCCTTTGGCTAATAATAATTATTAATTTTGAGTGGTGGTGTACATATATATGTGTGTATATATGCTTAAATATATATTTGTATGCAGAATCAACTAAAACTAAAGCCTCAGCATTTGTCCTCCTTCTGTATAATATAGAGGATATAAACATCTTCCCATCACAACTGCATTGAAGATTTTGTGGGATCCTTACCAGTTATGGCTATACAGCTGCTGAAAAAGGAGCTTAGTGGTAGAGGTCAGAAAGAGAAGTCACTTAATGAAATCTAGAGAAAATACATCACTGATGCTCTTCCTCTTTTTCTTCTTTGCAATATTGGAACCAGCAAAGAACATTTTCATGGGATCAAAGTGAGTAAGTGCTGAAAGTGTAGTTGTAGAAATACAATTTTTTCAGTAATGAATATTTAGAGGATTGCCATTATATTTTTACTTTCTTTAATGGCCAATTTTGTAGCAACATCTAACCCTTTAGAGTGTATGTTGCCATGATGTACTTATTGCAGCACACAAATACACACACTCGCACACCTACATACGTGTTATACACAAATAAAATACACATACACACACCCACTCATTCTAAATGTACCAATTGCCTCGGTTGGTTTTTGCTATTTTTACAGAAATCTGCTGAAGACATAGAAAACTGAGCTTTTTTACTAGAAAATTAGATGGCAGCTCTCTAGCCAGAGACCAATACCAAGGAATTCTCAGAGTGGGTACTTAGCTCATGGAAACTCCATCCTTATGAGTAGGGAAAAAGTGAAAAAACGTCAATTGAAAATATCCTGAAATGTGTAAGTCTCTTGGGTCTTACACAGAGATAAAATCATTCTGTTCTGAATATCATCCTGTAAATTCCATTAAAAATCCTTTGGTTTCCCTTCTCAAAAACAACCCCAGTTTTCCCACAAGAACCCAACTACTTGCGTTTAAATTGACGTCCTCCTCCGGGTGCTTGAGCTGCAGGCATGACCATTGAAGTGTGCAGAGGAAGGAAAAGATCAGAAAGAAAATAACCCCCAACACCATTCTTACATGTTTATGACATATGATCTTACATGTGTGTGAATGTATGTTTGTGCATGTATTGTGTACATCTGTACACAGTCTGTAGATAACTTGTACATCTATTCTCCACCTGGATCGGGGTTGTTACTCCCCTCACCTGCCACCCCCCAGTTGCCATTTGAAATACTGCTGTTAAGTAATAATACAAAATTAAGCATACAAAAAGATAAATCAAACACTTTACCCCCGGTGCATCCTTTCATTTGATTAAGGGAGCTGCAAATTCTGTTTTGCTTTACAACACAATTTCTTGAAAATGCCTTCTTCACAGTCTTTCCTTTGTGGGTTGGCTTTAAAATTGTCATTCTAGACTGAACAGCACGAAAAAGCAGAGGAGGCGGAAGAGGAGAGAAGAAAAGAGTGAATATGGAGGAGAAAAATCGAGTTTGACCTGCAAGTCAGGATGAAAGCAAACTCCCGAGAAGGCTTCTGGCCGGGTTCCCTCCGCCCCTCCGGCGGCCGGTTCCCATCCTTCGGAGCAAGCAGAGGTCCCCAGAGTTTGCCAGGTGAGAAGGGACACGGCGTTACCGAGCGCTAACGATGCTAGCCCCGAGCCACCGTGGGATGGAGCGTTGGAAATGCCGTTTCACAGCCCCGTGCTCGCTGAAGTAACCTGAAGCGTTTCGCTTTAGCGCATCCCCTTTAGGAACCTGAGAGCGGCGAGGCAGAAGTTTGGAAAACATCGGGTCTGCCTCTTTGGGTTCCGCGCCGCCAGTCTGGGACAGCTTTCAGAGAGCAGAGAGGTGGCACTTTCCCCTCGCCGGAGTCCTCCCCCCTCCCCGCGTCCCTACTCCCTCTTCCCTCGGGAAGCGGCTGGAAGCCGGGCTGCAGCTGCGCTCGCCCGGAGCCGTGCAGCCGGGATTCGCGGAGGGAGGGCGGGCCGGGGGCGGGGGGAAGGCGGCAGCGGGCTCCCAGCACACAACGACACTCGGTCCCCTCCACTTCGCAGCCCCTTTTCGGTGCCGGGCAAACCTGCTCTTCCCCTGGCTCCGCTCCTCCCGCCACACGCACTCACTCCATGGCTAAACCGCCTGCGCCCTTCGCTCGGGCAGCATCTCCCTCCTCCTGCCCTCGCACAGGACATGTCTAGGAGCTCCGCGACACTTTTAGTTTGCTCCCCCCCGTGCTCGGTGGGATTAATCTCTCCTTTTGGAGGTTATTTTCGGCAACCAGCCTTGCGGGCGGGCAGAGCGGCCGGAGGACGAGCCGGGCGCTCCCGGAGCGGCAGCAGAGGAGGTTCGGCGGAGCGGGAGTGAGCCGGGGGGAGCGCAGCCCAGGGACCCCCGCGGAGGAGCAGAGCTGCTCCCTCCCCGCCTGCCCGCATGGCCCCCGGGCACCGGAGAGACTGTGGGGGCTGCTGCTGCTGAGCAACAATACATCGCTTTAAACTCAGCCTCAACTTGTCACAGCGAGCAAGGATGGCAATGCCACTGGAGCTTTGGAGCTGCCAAAAGAGCCGGGGAACCTGGGTTCTGTTCGCCACTGTCTAATAAATGGGAGTAAAATGGAATTTCTTACCTGGGTTTTTCCTGCCTTGGTTCTACTGTGCACCCAACAGCACAGGTGTATCAGGTAAGAAAAAGCCTTATCGTTCTTTCGGTGTGGGCTGGGGTGGAAAATGCCCCATCTGGCCTGAGATGTTCCTCCTGCCCCTGCCCAGAGCTCCCACTCCCACCTCTCCCCCTGTGTGGGGGCTACGACTGCCTGGGTGGATGTGCAGTGGAAAAAGGGGTCATGACTCCAGAGTTTCCTCAATGTGCCCCATCTTTTTTTGTTTTGGTTTTTTTTTTTCCCTTTTGTCTTTTTCCAGCAGAGGATGGACTTCTGCCAAGGGAGCAGCAGTTCCTGGGGTTAATCAAGGGGTGTGTTTTTAATAGGATGCCTGTGGAAGCCTTTTCCCGAGGGCACTTAATCTAAATTGGGGGCAATCACTTCTTGTAACGGCACTGCACATCCCAGTGCAGCCTCATCCCCCTAAACAGCTCTGTAGGGGGCCTGCTTGAACATCAAACTCTTCCATAAAGCCCAGCACAACCAGTGGGGTACAAACTGAGCATCTTTGCTTAGGGCCTCCATGGGCACAATTAAAAAACCCCAAATATAGACATTTCTTTCTAATGGGTTCAATTAAGCCTCCTGAACTTGAGATAAGAGGAAGAGACTGACAGAGATCTCAGGAAAAAAAACCCCTATGTTTGAAGAACGCCAACCATTTCTTAAAATAATAAATTGTAAAGATATATGTTTGCAATTCTCAGTCGCGTTTATTCTGAAGGTGTTAGCTAGGCAACCAGCTATGTTCTCTATATATTCTCCACAGATCTGGAGGCTGTGTGTGGAGAAAGCTTGCCATGATTATGCAATGAAAATATAAGGGGGAGTAAAAAAGAACTTGCTGCATGTAAAAACATGCCTACATCACCCAGAGCAGAGAAGGCTGTGGTATTAAAGGGGTCTTCCTACTTCGACTTCATAGACATTATTAATAGCTTCAGAGCAGTATAAGAAGCAAAGGGCTAATTGTAGTAAGATGTAGCGTTGCTGGTACAGTTTTTGGAATTAATTAGTGAGATCTGATTTTTTTTCAGGAAGTTCAGTTTCCCAGGAAGGGAAAGGATGTTGCATTAGAGGAAGTGTCAAGTCAACTGCTCCTATTCAGGACTGACAGAACGATTTCTCCTGTGACCTTGAGTCTGGGATCCAGGGTCAGATCCCGACACCCTCCTGCTCTGGAGCAATCCAGTACTAGAGTGAGGGCAGAGAAAACCCTCCTTATGACCTCAGGGCATCAAGATCCTGCCCCGAATTTCAGAGATCCTGTTTCTCTATCTGCACTTGGGCTAATATTAAGTATATTTGGTTGAAAAAGTGGGGTTTGAGTATAAAAGAAGAAAAAAGAATTTTAGGGAAGAGTCAGTTTTCTCAGGCTTTGTCTTCAAGGTCTGTTTTTGGCACAGCAACTGCCAGGATATGTGCAACCTCTAATTTGTTGGATAAATTATTTTATATTTGGATTAATTGCCTAGTTACTTGACTTTCTTCCTCCAGTTACACAATAGTGATGAATTGTTTGCTAGAAACATAAATACTCGTGGCAGAGAGGGAGGCAAGGCAAATTCTAGCTCATGAAATTCCAACTATTCTGTTTGTAGTAGTTTTCCAAATACGCCAAAGTGTAAGATATTCGATGGCCACAGAAAATTGCTCTGTTTATTACAAGTTTTTTCAACATTCGGGATTTAGCCTGGCTATTGCAGAATATTGTCTAATCTTGTATTAAAAGTGTACCCTTGCTTACTTGGGTACTTTTGATGAGTTAAACAGAACTAAACTAAAATTTTATGCTTGCACTGGTAGAACTACTCACACATTGGCGACCTATGAAATAATTCCTCTTGGAAAGGCCCAAGAAGCACGTTAACTTCCTTATTCTTCTTTCTTGGAGTTCTGGAATATGATGTTGCACACATTTTTGGAAAGAGATGCTTTTATGAAGAGCAGAGTTTTATTAATAGTGTGGGTTTATAATAATGGGCAAAACTGCCAGTAGCCTCAATTTATTGCTCAGATTTTGTTTTCTAAAGGTAATGTGATTCAAGTTATGACAACAGAGTCCATCCAAACCGATGGAGTTCTCTGCTTGTGAGTTCTATGGACAAGTGTAAAAAAAAAAATATTTTCAGAAAAGGCAGAACATGTCAGTGAGTTCTGAACTCAGAGGGGTGACATAAGACTTCCCAAAGGCAAACCTACCTATTAAAATAACGTTAAGGCTTGGCAGAGGAGGAAAGTGGGGAATACACATAACCTGCTTCTTCATAGCCTTTGTGCATCTCCTCTCAGGGTGCTTTAGAGGGCTATATTTGAAGCAATTTCTCTGCCATGTGTGCTATTAACTGAAGGGAATGAGCCAAATTCAGCCCAAGTCAGCACATCCTGCTGATGCCAGTGCTGTTTTCAGGTAAATATTTTTACAAAGTACTATTTCTTGGTCTGCTTGAGGCAGTGATTAGCATCAAGAAATTTGGCATTTATATGACTGACAGTTCTTTGGGGCAAAGACTGTAGCTTCCATTATTTTATCAGAGTTTGATATGCTGTGGTTGCTGCAGTAACAGATGTGCCATAGTGAATGAGCTTATCTACTGAAATACACATAGTGAAATATTTCTTCGTTTGCACAGGGAAAGAGTGCTGTTGATAGGAGTTTTGGGGTGTGTGTCCATACTTTGTAATTCCTTACTAAAAGAGATTTTAACTCCCTAATTAAAAATAGGTTTTTTTATAGTTACAATTCTATGTTAGATGAGTTTTTTTGCATTTGCATATAATTGTCCTTCTGTTGCATGTCTCCCTGAGCCTTTTACTTCTATTCATGGAAGTAGAGCAGCTTTAATACATGAATATAGAGAAAGACTGGTCCATTTTCTGTAGCTTAAAACTCACAGAGAGGAAATAAGGGCTTTTATGTTCAAAAGGCTGCCATGAATTAAGCCTAATGCTTTTTCAATTACATTTCAAAATACAAAACATATTTACAGCCAGCTTCACTTAGAGTTAGGAATGGCAGATGGGAAGGATACACACACTGTTCTGGATAATCCTGGAGTTTGACAGCAGCCAGATTGTTCCCTGACCTTCCAGGATATTCCTTGTCTTTTTCCCAAGAAAAACTTTTCTTGAGTGGCAATGACATTTGGGACATTTGCCCCCAAAAATTAACTCAAAGAAAATGAAAAGTACTCCATGCCAGTCCTTAGTACCAGTCACACGCTACTTCAACCTACCAGGTTAAAAGACTCATATAACAACTATGCCACAGTCCCCAAAAGAATCAGCTTAGCAGATTTAAAGAAGAAACAGGAGATGCAAGAAGTGATTTTCCATATCTTACTGCTAGAAGTGTTTGTCAAAAGGTTAGTGCACTCTCTCTACAAGTGTGACCTAAAACCAGTATCTCATTGGCCACTGTCTTAAAGATGCTGCTGAGCTTTTTGCACTGCTGCTAGAGCTTTTGGCACTACTGCCCTGCAAAAAGAATATTGTTCTTTCTTCTTCAGCTGCTGTAGTGCCCTCACTCACATATGACATATAGATTGCCTCTCTGGTGGATTTTAAATACTTTCCAGATTCTTTCTTTTTTTAGTAATATTGACAAATTTCTAGCAACCGTTTTCAAGCAGTGAAGACTGGAAGACAGTGAAGACAGGCTAATACCTCACTTGTCTGACAAGCTCTTTAAAGATATGCTGTCCAAGTGGATTGATGCTTCTTCTCCAGATCACTCCACGTTAGTAGAATGCAATGGTCCTGCAGCAGCTGGGGGAAAGATGTCAGGTCACACAGAAAGGATTTAGGGATATATGTGCTTTTTATTCTAGAACTGATAGCACTTAGCTCTGAAAGAGGTGCATTTCTTTGTCATTTGAGATTAACTGCTTGGAGTTGCTTTCCCTAACCCTTGTCAAGGACAGTTTTGTTGGGCAAAGAACAACTTCATAGTTTTGACAGGTTTATCAATGGTCATTTCCTCTCCCCTTTGTTTAATATGCAAGAGAACCAACTATTCTTTTCATAGTTCAACCAGCAGTAATCTGTTCTCTTCAGAGTTCTCACAAAGCTTAAACTTCAAATATGTACAGATGCAAATATATTCTCCAGAATATCTGTTTGAAATGAGACGTGTACAGAGTCAGAGCGTGGACGAAAAGCCATCTTCTTCAGCTTGAGATTTGGGAATGACTTCCAGAGTTGGTATTAATACACGTGACTACACTGCCATTCAGTGAGCTTGGCACCCCACTCTGGACTGGTGCAAAGCAAAGATAAGCTTTTTGATGAGCTGTTATACCCCTTGAATTTTACAAACCAATAGCTTAGTTTTACAAAGTCCTTTTCTTACTAAAACAAGCTTTACAGCAGCTTATGTCAGGAAGTGAAGTTGCTGAATCAACTAATAGTAGTTTCCTTTCTTTTCATCTTTACTGCTTACACTTAGAAAAGTTAATCCCTTCCAATGTGTCCTTTCTATGCTGGTCTTCCTTTTTCAGGTACAATAAATGAATAATATTTTAGGCCATATATAATCCCAAATGCTTATTAAGGATGAATGGCATTCTCTCACCATCTTCCATGTAACTTCAAAGCACTGGATCTGGTGTACAGAAGTCTAGAGGAACGGCTCAAAGGAGTGATCACAGATCAGCCCATAGAGCGTCATCTGCATGGAAATAGCCAAATATTAGCAAAAGCTTTCAGTGACTCAGTGATAACTGTTTGTAAATGTAATTGTAGGTTATTCTGATTCACATATTCTATTTGAGTAGCCAGGAGCCCTTCTGTGAGCATCATGTTAGAGCGTGAGGATGGCAGTAGGTGATTAAGAGTAATTTTGTTGCCCATTTCAAAGAAATTTAAAAATGAACCAGTAGTATAAACCTCAACAATCTAAATCTAGCAATAAAATTATTTCAGCTGTAATACTTTAATAACTCCCACGGGTATTACGTGCATATAGCTCCACTAACTTCAACACATTTGTTACACTGATGATCTGACCCTAAGGCTCTATTAATAATAGAAACAAGATTCTTTTTAATTGTGTCATGGATATTTAAGTAAAACTCTCTCTAGATTGTAACTGGCTTAAAACACATGGCAGGCTACAGCCCATGGTTCTTAACCCAACCCTTGTCATTTTAACTTCCTTTTAGCTCTACAGCTCTCCTTAATGCCATTAAGTTTGGATAACTGCTGCAGGCTGCTTTTTCAAAAAAAGATGAGAGTCCTGGCAGTTCTTATGATGACATTGCTTCTTTAGAGCAAGTGACTGACTGTGAGACAGTTATCTGGGGTCGAGTTCTGGATGGACACAAGTAGCAGTACCTATTGGGAAGGGGCGGGGGGCAGCAGAATTTGACTTTGTTCTTTTTCACAGGTTAACTACTCATAAATATACATGGTATTCTAATTTTGCAACGACTTGTACCCAGCACCTTTGTACTGTTGTTTTCGTGGAAGCATAAGCCAGATCCTCCCACCACCCCCACAGATCAGGCACGTGAGACAGGTCACTACGGAGTAGTCACCTTTGGACTTGAGTGTTGCTTTCAAACCACTTTATAGAACTTGGCTGCAGTTTTAGCAACAGGATTTGAAAAGCCCATCCTCCACTGAAAAGGCGAAGAGATTTTCAGCAGATATATTAAATCAAACATATTCTAGTTCTTTATGAAAAGATGTAAAGTATCATTCTTTACCTGTAAAAGGAGCTCCGATATTTTACTGGTGAGAAATACCATTACGTATTTTTGGCCAAGACTTACAAGTTACTAATAAGTACATTTTTAAATAAAATGCTTTTGAAATAGTCTCATATTCTCTAATCTGCCAAGACCTCAATTAAAAAAAAGGTATTTGTTTTCTGTATTAGCCAATAGCCTTAGTATTTCCAGAAACAGGGTAGTGAATGTAAAAGAAATAAATGAAATAATTTCTGAACAGCAATGTTTGATGCAGGAAAAAGCCAGACCTTAATATCTGGATCTCGCCAAGTATTATAAAATTATAACTTCATTTAAGTAAACACCGTCAGTTGGATGATTGAAAGACCAGCACATAGGAAAGAGCAGTCTGATAGGAAGAAGTGTTTATATAGTTGATGAGACCCTATAAAGAAGGAAAAAACCTCTGTCAACATCTGTTATAAATCTTCAAAGCCCTTGTCTAAATCAATTATGTTATTCCAATTGTAGCTGAAAATACGGCCCTGAGTCTTCTGAGATCCTTACTCAGAGGAGATTTAGCAACCTGAGAAATATCTGAGATTGCCAGTTGAGATGAACATACAGCAATGTGCTCATGGCAAGGAAACCTGATAAATGCAATTTAATATATATCCCCAATTTTAAAATTTTGCCATGAACTAATGAAGTTTCATTTTGCAGCAGTGTCTTTGCAGTGCTTTAAGGTCACTTACGTTTTGACAATTCTGTTCATTTCAGTTTTCAGTCCCTCGGCTGCTCAGAACTTACATTTATACATCGTAATCCCAGAACTCCTTCCTTATATAATTAACTCCATACTTGTGGGGCAAGAAATTTATCACCAGGGCAATCAAAGATTTTTCTTTCAGTCCCCTGTGAGAAGAGGAGTTGGTTATTGTAGGTTATTCTGTTACTGTGCTAGCAGTTACTGCATGTGCTGAGCTGAATGCCCAGACTGGCATATTTTGGAGAGAAAAAGCATATGCTTTATGTGGGTCAATGTCGCATGAACACTCTAAGAAAGTTATGTAAGTACCGAGGCAGAATATGTTTGTGGTATATTACTCTGCAGCCTCTCATCAAGGTTTTTAACGAGTCTCTCTTCTGTCACTAGTGACATATATCTCTCAAATGCCGTATTTATTGCTGGACTCAGTGGAAGATGCTAAACCAGCGCTCAGGGAGTTTTGATACAGTCCTTGCATTCAGATACAGGCCCTCACAAACCACTGGCAAATTTTCTCTTTGGATATAGTTGTGGTAGACGTTGTCACAGTCCTTCATTTATCCATTTCTGTCATGTCAATCACAGTGCTGGCAAGAGAAATTGTGTGAGCAGGCACAGATCTGCTTCAAAGGAAGTCTGCCAGCTCAGTTTAAACAGTTAATGCAGATAATATAAGCTTGCTTTGTTTATAAGATATTATGGAATATCCACATAACTGCCTGTACCAGGAGGGTTGAGGGACTGACATCTGCCAGGGGGTGGAAAATGGCAAGAAAAAGCTGTGCTGTATCTTCAAGAAGCATCATTGGATTGGAAAGAAGCATATGCCTAGCACCTTGTGCTTCAGAACCATGGGCCCCTCTCGAGGTTTCTGGAGACTCCTGAGGCGCCTGGAAGGTAGACTGAATATTTGGGTCAGAATCCAAGGAGAACCACCGGGGCTTTCAGGTGCCATGGTCAGCACTTTCTGAGTTCCAGTGCCACATCCCTCTCTTGTCAAGGTTTGGGTCTGGCCCACAGGCAGATCCATGCAGGGTCAGGGCCGTGGGGATGCCTCCTTAGGTGCTTCTGTGCTTTCAGCTGTTTACTTTTTAAGTGAGATCTTCTTTTTGACCATATCTTTGCAGTTTTCAGGTGTTTGCACACCTTCTATTAGCATTGCTTTTCATATTCCTGAGGCCCAGTGGTACTTTTCACAGCATCGAAGATGTTAAATCTAAATTCCAGCTGTGTAATTTTTACTGTTTTCCCATCACATTTGGCAATATACCAGCCTTCTTGATCTCAGCTGTTCTATAGTGGCACTAGGAGCTGTCACAGCTGCTGTGTCCTGCTACCCCCAGATAGCTGCATTTCAGCATCCACAGATGCATTTTATGCAGTATACAAAGTATCTTGATTTCCCTCATGCTTTCTTTGCATTTCTAAATCTGTTTCTCCTATTTTGTTTTTTAAAAGAAAAAACTTTAAAAAATATGTGCTTCTATGCCATAAAGAGGCAACAGTCTTGCCTGAAATATGTTTTGATTTAAACAGAAATATCTGAAATGCTTTTCCTATCTATATGCAGCATTTTTTTCGCTAAATTACCAGTATAGCTGCTTATATTTTAGATGATCTCTGGTGTAAAAGAAGTCAATGTCTTCCATTTCCCTTCGATTTTTCTCTTTGTAAACATGGCCAAGTTTTAAAAGATACTTATTCTTTTTACCTAGAGCTATGAATGACATTGGAGATTACATAGGATCCAACATCGAAATATCCTGGTTACCCAACCTGGATGATTTAATGAAAGGATATGCACGTAATTTCAGGCCTGGGATTGGAGGTGAGACTTTGAGTAATGTCTCTTTTGTTTCTTACAATCCTGCCACCCTCTGATGTTTATGTGAACCCTCTACATGATTAAAAGGTTGTGGTTGTCTATTATTTGGATACTGGAAATATAAACAATCAACAATGTGTTTGATCTTGAAAAAAGACAGACTGTACAACAGAATTAGCATCACAGTCTTCTTGCTGATACAGTTCTCAAATCACTGATTTCTAAACTGAAGGAATTTTGGATTACATTAGATGACAATCATTTCTGCACTTGCCTGAAGCCAAGCTGTCTGAAACTAGATAATGTGGTTTCCAGAAGGGATTCCATAATTTCCAGTAGTTGTGATTGTATTTCATGTCCCCTATCAATGAAAGGAGGTGTTCTGTTGGAAATGGAGGACACAATCTGTAAAAGATGTAAATCTCTTGCTCTAAGGTAGATATTACTTCGACAGTGTATTTTATCTTGGAGAACACGTATGAATTCACTCTGTGTGAAAGAATTAATAGTCTTGGGTCATCTATGTTTTGATAGGTACTATGATAATGTAAATCACCCCATTCAAACGTTTTTTTCTCAGGTCCTCCTGTTAATGTTGCTCTTGCAATTGAAGTAGCCAGCATTGACCACATCTCAGAAGTGAACATGGTATGTCACCAGTTACACCAACCGAGTTGTGAGCGTATGTACTGTAATGCCAGAAAGGGTGGAAAACTAAACTAGAGAGACAGTTGATCCCCAACATGTTTGGAGTGGAGAAATTACCACAAGAAGTTACTGCAAAGAACGAACAATGTATTTTAAGACACAGACAGAGTCTCTTCTCACAGCCATTGGCAATTACAAGAATCTGGCCATGTGTAAGGCACTGAGATTTCTTACTACAGTGAGCAAGGTTGGATCTGAGCAGCACTAACTAATAGAAAGCCTAATTTTAAGCATTAACTCCAACTTCTACTCAAATTTCTTTTCACCACAGATACTTCCCAAAGGAAGCTAAAGGAATGATTGGTTGTGAGATGCTCCCTTTTGTGTAAATACTTTTCAGCAAAGCAGTGGGGTATAGCAACTTACAAATCACATAAAACAAGCATAGGCCTGAATTTACTGCATTTCTGAAACACAATAGATTTCATTTTAAACCAAAAAGTTTTACTTTCCCTCCATGCTTTCCTTTGATTACAGTTGTGTAACTTAACCTGATTTTTGTTTTCCTTTAAGAATCCTTCAAAAACAAAAGTTGTACTTGTGGAGATAAATAAACTGATATTCTTCATTAAGACATATTGCAACACGTGATATATAATACTGACACTGAATCATTTTTTGATATCTTGGACTTATCCATGGTAGAAATATATGACAGAAATAAAAATGTTTGGGCAACTCTATGGTTGACTGAGTATAAAAATACTTATTTGCACAGGAAACAGCTAACACATTTCTAGGTTAGTACAATGATTTTTGACCAAGTCCCAGTGCATTATCATTGTGTTAGTTTAGCATCACATTTTAATTGGGGTTTCTCTTGCCATAGGAATATACCATGACGGTATTTTTGCACCAGAGCTGGCGAGATGACCGCCTGTCCTACAACCACACCAATGAAACTTTGGGCTTGGACAGCCGCTTTGTGGACAAGCTCTGGTTGCCAGATACTTTCATCGTAAATGCCAAGTCTGCCTGGTTCCATGACGTGACTGTGGAAAACAAACTTATCAGGCTCCAGCCAGATGGAGTCATTTTGTACAGCATCAGGTGAGTAAGAAAGTGCAAGCGTACTCCATCCTGTATTAACTTTTTGAACAGATTATAAAGTCATCATCCTGTTTTCCTAGAAAGATTTCCTAAAACAATTACTAATTTAAAAAGGAAGAAAGTACTAGTGACTCCTTTGGGAGATCCCCTTGCTTTATAAGGATTACACTGCCAGGAAGGTATCTTTGGCAACACTAACACATTTTCCACTGCACAATCACTGGTCACTTTCAGAATATCCTTAATGGGAGAGAAGTATCTCATAACTAGTCACCAGGCAAGGGGATGCTGAATACAGAGCAAAGATTCTGTTCTCCACTCTCTCACTGTTTGCCAAGAGAACTATGAGCCTGATTTAGGCTCAACCTCCCCATCTTTCAAACACAGAAAGTAGTATTTTCTCACTTCGGAAGAGTGTTCTTGCTACAACTCAGTAACTACTTTTTAAGTTAATTGTGTAATGTTCTAAAAATGTATGAGTGCGCACCTTTGAAATTTTAAGTCCAAAGTCACCCTTCAGGTATTGGTAAGATCTTGGGGACAGTGGAAGGGAGCAGATTTGACTTGGATAAATCCTTTCTGTCATCAGAAGTAGCTGAAGTGTCCTCTGACATTCGAAAAGTCACTTGACCTTTCTTCAATTTCCCCCCACCTTTGGGTTTCCCACAGACTGAGTACAGACAGTAGCCATAAGGATTTTGGAAATAGTCTCCTGTATTAGTATTAAGGTTTCAAAGTTTTCCATTCAGTCTTTGAGTTCTGAGAAAAGGGCTCTATCTGAATGCAACTAACCGGTGCTCACGTTGCTTGGAACAGGATTACCTCAACAGTGGCCTGTGACATGGACCTTTCCAAGTATCCAATGGACGAGCAAGAATGCATGTTGGATTTGGAGAGCTGTAAGGGCTGAGTACAGCATTTCATATAATCTATAATTTGTTTAAAGCCTGCATAGATGATACTTTGCTTGCTGGAGTTTGCTGGAATGATTCTGCTCTAGTCAATGATGTAAGGGGTACCTTTAGAAAGGTATTTAGAAATAGAGCCTGAAGGGATTCATGGTTATACCCTTTGTGTTGGGCATCAGACTATGGGCTTTTCAATATCAGTTCAGCTCTGATTCAGTTCAAAACTATAGGATTTAGTGTAGTGAACAACTTCCAGTCCTGCTGACACGTCTGGAACTTTGTGCTTCATGTAAAACCTAGTGCAATCATGACAGTCACTAACATTACTGAGCCTTGCATCAAATTCAATGAGAATGAGAAGAGAAGCCCACAGGCAAAATTCAATGTGCTATTTTTTCTTTAGGAGAAAATGGGAAAAAGAAAGAATTCCCTACTTTTAACAAATGCCTTTGTGACTAACCTAGCTGTTAACAGTAACATAGCTTTTCAGTTGCCTGGGCATCCCAGTATCTATTACACAGAAATCAATCAGAATGCTCCATGGATCGGCTTAAATTCATTTGTACTCACAAAGGAGGGTGAAGAATTAATTTATATTTTGTCCAACCTGTATTTTATCAGCATGCAATTCCCAGGAGCATTGATAGTTCTGAATGAAATGCACCAGTGAAACAAGCAGGGGCCACCCACTCAAAGACAATGCATCTGGCCTTTTGTGGGTTTTATATTAAGGACTCTACAGGTCCTGAGGGTTCCAGAGATTTGTGAATAACAATTTCTGAGCAGATTCACTGGCCTATTGATGCAAATTTCTCTTTTTCTTTTTTACCACTGACATTGTTTTCTAGGCAATTAACCATAATATCATTTTATCCTGTCAAAAATAGCAATCTACAGTTTTACTTATATAATCACCGAATGCAGAGGCAGCAGACAGTGAACCAGCAACCAGTGCTCCCTCCCAGAAAGTTCTGCTGGGAGTTTTGGGAGTGGTTGAATTTTTTTAATTGAATTTGAGGATTTTGATTTCAGTGAAACAAATGTAGAAATAAAGACTCTTTAAACAAACAAATGGATAATAGCAAGTTGTCCACTAACATCAAAACCAGCAAAGATCCATTTCCCATGGATCTGAGGATCCCTGACAAAGGAGATCTGTTTCCCCAGCACTGCCCAACTGGCACAGAGTACCTGTCTTCTAAAATCAGTGTGTGAACTTGAGACAGACTTGCAGTACAGAATTACACTCTGATCTGTCTGGAGTAGGATAGGCACAGATAGCTTAAATTTATAGTTATTCTCTTTTACAAACAGAAATTTCTATGACTCTGAGATCCAAGCCCAGTGCAGGGGTAGGCAGGCAGGCTAGTTTGAGTGCTACAGAAACAGTTACTCTAAATGACTATGCAAATGAGCTTTTTGAAGAGATAATCTGAATATTTCTCATACCACTGGAGCACATATTGCCAGTCAGTGTGAATCAACTTGGTTCAATCCCCCTGTAGGAAAGCTACCCCAATGTGACAGTGGCAGCACTCACGTTGCCAGCACGGTGAATTATCCAGACTGAATCGCAGCATGTTTGCAACGGGACCAACAAAAATCCACATAGCAAAGGAATTAGAGGGCTTCCACTACAAGTCCTCCAAGTTCTTAATTTCTTCCTCAAACTTTGTGTTTATTCAGCTTTCTTTTGGCAGATGGCTATTCTTCCGAGGACATCGTCTACCACTGGTCAGAAAACCAGGAGGAGATCCATGGGCTGGATAAGCTGCAGCTTGCTCAGTTCACAATTACCAATTACCAGTTCACAACAGAAATGATGAACTTCAAATCTGGTAACAGGATCTGTATTCAATTCAGGGACAGTATCTGATTTTTTTCCTGCATAGGGAAGCCCCCTATATCTATAGTAGAAAATCCCTCTTCTTAAGCAACTAACTTAAGAACCTGACAGGGTTCAGATAAGAGTTTTCTTTAGCTTAGACTTGGAGAAAATGCCAACTTTTGCTGAGCCTTGAGGTAGCCACTCTAACATACTATGTCCTTTAGCTCTGTATGTTTGACAAAATACTGCATGGACACAAGCCAGACAGCACTTGATAAAAACCACTCGAGGTATAGCTCACATTTTCTTGACCTAATTTGCAACTTTGGATAACGAAAAATTTCCATTAGCCCTGATGTTATGAGGCTTATGACGTACAGTCAGATCATTCTAATTCTATCCAGTAGAAGTCAGTGGTGTGTATGCGTATCATCGGGTTTATTGCAATGTTTGTAAAAGATTGGAGTCATTTCTTTCCTGCTGATTTTTCATCCTCTTTCATGTATTCAGATTCTCATTTATGCTGCACATCTCCTCTAAGCTCTTTTTTTTGAGTTTGAAATTAACTTGGCCTTTTAAAAAATCTAAATTTAGTATCTGGAGGACTTTCTACAGCAGATGATAAGACAGTACACATTTTGAAGCAATACTGTTATTTGAGAAGACTCATGATTTTATTTTCAGATCTGGCATTGATATGACCTGAGACGAATCATTTGACCTATTCTTAGCTAACTGCTGATGAGAACTGCAGCACCTTGTGTAGGGTTTATGAAGACTAATTAAAAAATATTCAAAAAAGCTTTTTGTGATCCTAAACATGTGTAAGAATGTAGATCTGTGTCATTAGAGGAAATGTTGTTTTGAATATCAGTTTAACTGTAATTCACACAGCCAGAATCTTTCTTTGTGTGCTCTTTTTTCCAGCAGGTCAGTTTCCCAGGCTCAGTCTCCACTTCCACCTTCGGCGAAATCGAGGAGTTTACATCATTCAGTCTTATGTTCCTTCTATCTTACTGGTGGCCATGTCGTGGGTGTCCTTCTGGATCAGTCAGTCAGCTGTGCCTGCCAGAGTGTCCTTAGGTAAAACAGCCAGTTTGGGGAACTAACAGGGAAGGGTATGCAGAAGTTGTAATCACGCTCCCTAGTAATCCTCTTTTTCCATGAAGGTGCATTTATAAATGCTATGTTTACATTTGCAGAAGAGAGGGTCCTTTAAAAGACTTCCCTTGTGTTTTAGTTTGCCATGTATCCAAGCAGCTGTCTCAGTAAAGAACAGAAAATAACCATCTAAAGATGGTTAAAAGCAATAGTGAATGTGAGGTAGATGGATGAAAGAACTGATTTGAAGGAACTGGGACAGTGACAAAAAAAGAGTTCCTAGAGCTGGTGGATCTGTTTGCCTGAGGAAGGGTTGCAAGTTCAGGTGAAAACGCTTTAGAGGGTTAACTCTTCTGGTTTGGTTTGTCCTGATCTAGAACAAACCCAAAGGCAATGTGTTCACAATGCACTGCTCTTTACAAACTCTCCTGTTTGGAAAATCAGAACCCACACTATTAAGGGCCTCCTATTATAAAAAATATTACTCCGCTTCACATTATTAAATGCATTTATTATAGTCAATGCTATGAAACATAAAGTAAATTTTCTCACACAACTCTGCAGGTATAACTACTGTTCTTACTATGACTACACTGATGGTCAGTGCCCGATCTTCACTTCCACGAGCATCTGCCATCAAAGCGCTTGATGTTTACTTCTGGATTTGCTATGTGTTTGTCTTTGCTGCACTGGTAGAATATGCATTTGCACATTTCAATGCTGACTACATGAAAAAGCAAAAGAACAAGATAAAGGCGAGAAGGCAGAGTGCAGAGGTCAGTAAGTGTAATGCTGTGAATAACTTTGCAAAAGAAATCACCCTGCATTATGATCTTATTCTACCTCTTTTGAAAAACATAATAAAAATTTCCTGGTTCATTCTTTTATTGGTAACATGAGAGGCAAGCAAATGAAATCACTAATTTCCCCTTGCAGCATGGTTAGCACTAAAGACAACATATTCTTACATGGTTTGCTGCTGCATTTAAGATAGGAAATGGAGAATAAGAGAGAATGAGTAAGAAGAGAGGCAAAATATGTCCTGAGCCAGATTTGTATATTTTACACTTTGAGAATACATTTAGACCCTTTGATATTTGTAGCAGCTACATGTTATCCATATCCATTTTCTGTCCCACCTTAGTATATTGGCTTTCACCTATTGGCGTTGGCCACAAAGTGAGATAACTCTCTCCTTTAAGTCAGTCAGGAGGACCTAAGCATGTTGTCTCAGTGGTGCCTCGTCAAAGCATGTAAAATTATAACCAGAATTTAGACATGGTAGCACAGTCCTTCAGCAGTTCTGCCAAAACGAGTGCTAAATGCCATTCAGCATTCATGACTCAGGAGTATCATGGCTAACTTGGCTGAAGTACAGTACCTGTGCCCTAGAAATTGCTACTATAGGTTCTCCTCTTTCCTTTGCAGGTAAACGTGAAGAATGCCATCGTCCTGTTTTCCCTTTCCATAGCTGGTGTGAACCAGGAACTGGCCATTTCCAACAGGCAGCACCGAATTCCCAGAAGCCTGCCCGGATCATATGGAACAATAGAAATAGAAACTGGAGAGACAAAACAGCAGCGAATAATGAAACTGGACAAAAAGAGTGGTCTGAAGTCCCTCTTTAAGCCCATTGATGCCGATACCATTGATATATATGCCAGAGCTGTGTTCCCAGCAGCCTTTGCAGCAGTCAATGTTATATACTGGGTGGCATACACAATGTAAAACAGAAAAAAGAAAATCCATGTGAAGAGGTACAAATTGAACAATATCTGCAGACTAAAAAGCCCTTGCTGAAACTATATTGATCCATCTCTTCTCAAAACATTTTCCAATGAGCTCAAGGCATTCCTAAAGTCAAGAAAGTCCTGCGATCCCTACTAAAAGCAGTGATTTATTACCAATCTGATTTGGTGCAGTAATAACTGTACTTTGCCAAACAATCCCAGCTCTTTATTTTCTGTACTACCATGAGACAATTTTTCATATGTACATATTTTCAGCAAAAGTTTAAATCCTAATTTACCATGGTTTTCCTCCACTTTAAAGGTTGATCAGTAATGAAGATTTTGCTTTTCACACTCACATAATTTCCTTTTTTGTAATGGAAGAGCTAATTCCTCACTTGCACACGAGTGATTTTCTGCATCTGGCCTTCTGTGGGATGGTATAAGTTTAACAGTAGTGGTAAAAGTTGGAGGTTTTAATCACAAAAATCTCATGAACAAAGTAAAAGGGGATAGAGGGGAGTGGGGGCTTTTTCTTAAATTATTATTTGCCTTGGATAAAGTATTGAAAATATTTCAATGCTCTTAGTCACAGCATGAAATAAAATATAATACATAAAATTCTACTGAATTGTTAATAATGACTGTATAACTTTTCGGATCTGAGCTAATGAAAGTTTAAACATTTACACAGTAAACATTTATTAATCTAATAGTCCCCAAAATAGACAAAAGTGATTTAAAAACACAGGGAAAGCTCAGGCTTTCTAGATTGGATTGGGGAAAATTTTTAAAGGTGCTTGATAATGAAGGAACTCAGACTCCATTTTCAGGAAGCGCTTTAGAATGCCTTCTGTTAATTTTCAGTGAGAGTCTACCATGTGCGCCTCTGAAAATATCCTTTTTGCATCTGTCCATAAATAGCTGAGTGAAGTAAAAAAAAAAAAAGTCATAAAAGGCTTTAAGTTACTCAGTTGCTTTGGATATTTTTGCCATCTTTATTCAGAGTCTGACCTAATACATTAGGTCTTTTTACTTCCATTATTTGACAATGACATTTGTGGGTATTCATACACATATCCTCTCACCCAACTCACACAAATAACACTTTGTTCTGTAAATAATTCTGGTGAACTCAGCAACTCAATGCAGTAATCACAACAAATACAAGTTTCATCATTAACCTCTAAAAACCTCCCCAGCAAATACGTTGGTATATGGATTAAAACAATTAAAATATTGTTACTGCACGAAAACAACATAAGACACTTCAAAAGGGAAATTTTTTGGAGGATTTTGTTGCCTTGAAAGTGAGAGGTTGTTTCAAATATAGAGACTGACACAAAAGAAAGCATGAAATGAGAAAGAGAGGGAAGGAAGGAAGCAGAGCAAGTGACTGAAAGCTATGACGGAAGGGAATGTGGGGAGGTGTGAGATTAAACCAGCCGGAAGATGTAGATGAGAGAAGAGTTGCACTGGGCTTTGAAGATGGGAATCTTGAACGTAGTGGCCAACGACTAATAGTTGCAATTGCAATAAGGATGAAACAAGCTTTTGATCACAGTGGAGTGTGCACACATTCTCCTGCCTTACTTATCTGTGACATATGGTTTGATTTCATCTGAGAAGCACTGAAAGCTAGAGCATTTTAACACAGATTTATAACTTAAAATAAGATTTGTTCCATATCACTCAAGTAAGAGAATGATCTTGAACTGAGCTGTAATAGAAAATATGCCCAATCTTTAGTTTCTGTTCAATGGTAAAACTGGAAAGCACAAACTGACATCAAGCTATTATTGCTCCACAAAGCTCTCCCCAATCCAGCCCTGGACTGAGACCCCTGGATTCTGCTCCAAGATCTTGCCACTGACTTGTTGGTGTATCTTAGTTGAATCATTTCACTGCATCATCTGCAAAATTAATATAATGATACTGATTTCTTTCCTATATGAGTTTTACTCCTGTTTGAGTTTTACAGAAGAAAATCTCCTCAGGAGAGGCAGAAACTCTTAACCTCCAACTAGGTAAGTGCGTCCAACTAGTACTTACGTGGTGCTATTTACCATAGTTTTTCAGACTCTCACATGCTGAATTAAAGCAATGTATCACTCAACTTTCACCTTATCCAGAAAGCTAATGAAATTCTGCCTCTCCTTCAATACATGCAAGTAATCAGGCCTCTCTTTTTTCCTTCTGCTTCTCCTGATTCTATTTGATTTTCCTTGATTTTTGTTTTTGACGTTGATGAAATGCAGAAAGATACCCCCTTTTTTTTTTTTTTCCTCTAAGTGTGTTTCTGGTCATAATCACTTTCTCCCAAAGGAAGTTCAACCCCTTCTGCTCTCTTCTGAATCATTCTTACTGTTTTATATAATGATTAAGTGCAGAGTGGAATAAAACCAGCAGAAGCATGACTTTACAATGCCTTTTCCTTACTCTGTTGCTACTTTTCTTGGGTCAGGTC
Source organism: Nycticryphes semicollaris (assembly GCA_013400055.1). Taxonomy (NCBI): domain Eukaryota; kingdom Metazoa; phylum Chordata; class Aves; order Charadriiformes; family Rostratulidae; genus Nycticryphes; species Nycticryphes semicollaris. The sequence goes on from VXBJ01003623.1 coordinate 329,428, forward strand.
CCTGATATATCTTAACTTCTTAACTATTAGTGTATGACTGCCTGTCAGGGTTAGTATCTAATGCTAAGAGAGAAACTATTGACTAAATCCAGCTGAAGAAATATTCATAACAAATTCCTGTGGAGTGTAAATCATAAAATAATCCATGATTTTGGAATTAAAGTTATTAAAGAGCAGAGAACAAAGCATTGACCTAGTCCCTGTAGCATGCAGTGGCTGGTTATTTAGAGTAATTAGCAGGAAGGCAGCTGCAGCTATTATAAAGGCAGTGTCTAATCTAATTACTTCAGCAGAAATAGTTTGTAATTGTGCACCTGACATAACTCCCTACACTGAAGCCAACTGAGTAATCGCATGGGGTTATTGGACAAAATTAGTTGCTTCTCCATCTGGGAGACAGTCACAAGCTCCATGCCCTGCTGACTGCTTCAAAAGCTTGAGTCAATGAATTTTTCGGTAGTTTGACTGCAGATCTTCATGGTGCATTACTCAGTTGTGACTGATCAAAGTAAAAGGTGTCAGCAATCTTTCCCTAAAAAAACCCCAAAGCCAGAATGCTAGACCATCACAATCTTGTAGACAGAATAAATAAAGGGGGAAAAAAAATCTATCTCAAAACCTTGCAGGCAGTCAGAAATGCACACTGTGAGCAAACATATGGCAGTTGTGTCCATTCCAGGAAAAGAGGTGACTCAGAGGGGACCAGGTGTTTCAGCTGCTGTCTCTGCACTTGCAGGAGTAGCACAAGACAAAACACCTCCATCCTGAAGAGTGGGTTTCTCTTAAATCTGTTTCTAGTGCCAGAAATAGAAAAGTCAAATGCCGTTCAAACAATTTTAAGGGGAAACTTCAGTAAAGAATTATGTGTAATGATTGCAGTTGTGCATAAATTTATTTTTCCATTTAAAATCATCATACTTAAGAATCGTAACACACTTTAGATGTATTAATGTCTAAAGTAAATGCCCTATTCAACTCTAATTTCATGATACCCTTAAGGAAAAGAAATTAAATTTGATGTCAATTGAAAGCTGGCTTTGGATGGGTTGTACTAGCACCAAGGAGAGGGGGGGAAAGAATTAAACAGAAAAGTATGTGATGGATCAGAAGGCACTTTTTCTTTGCTGTACCTGAAAGCATTTGTATTCCTTTCAGCAGTTTAGAGTACTGCTCTGTGGACTGGCGTGTCTGTGAGAAAGAGAGTGGGATATGTGTTAATGTAGTCATTCTAAATGTGAAGTGTTAATAAAATGTAGAAATACAGAAATGGGAGCTTCTAGAAAACGGACAAAAAAGACATTCAAACTATTGAACTGGAAGACAAAATGCATTAGAAGGAAAATCAAAATGACCTTAGAGATTTCATCCCATAATGAAATCCTGCCTATTCAGTGCCCAAGGGCTTGCAAAACTCTACTTTGGCCTTGACAACAGGAGAGAAAGTACCATTCTGTATTCATGAATGCTTTCTGTGGGGCACTTACACAGACTACTGTATTTATGTTAAAAAATGGCTGTTGCTGCCTCAAGAGGTTGACAGAGTCAGAAAGCACAAGATGAAGAAGAACAAGATACTGCATGATTTGTTTGAAAATGATGCAGGCAGTGACAGCACTATTAAGATGTTGATACAGAATCCTGTTTCTGGGTAAAAATGAAAGCATTTATCTAAGTTAAAGTAAAAGCTCTCACATCAATTCTTAACTGGTTTGCTAATCAAACAGATAATGTAGCGAAACCAATTTAATTCAATGAGGCTTCTACTGTTGGTACAACAAAACACTTAAAATGATTGCTCTGATTTTAAATACTCAGAGTCATTAACCTAAGAAAGCACTTCCCATAGGAGGAAAACAGCACCCCTGCATATTTGTCTATGAAGCTGAACAGAAAACAGAAAGCTTATTGAAAGTTACCCAGAATATTTTTATGACAGAAAAATCTGAAGCAACTCCCTCATGCCCTCTTTATTATAGCAGCTTAAAACCTTTGCAATGGTTGAAAGCTTATTTGATGTTACAAACATCTATACCTAATGTTTCTTAGTGAAAACTGAATAAAACTTTGACAATTAACATGTCTTTTTGGATGGATTTGGTAGCTGAAATGAGAAAGGCACTGTCTCTTTCTATCTTTACAGCTTGTGTCTTAAATGAAATGAATTTGAGGATCTAAGCCCATCGTTACATAATGTGTTAGGGATCTGTTCTCTCCTTACACCAGCTTGATGTCAGGGCTATTCCTGTTACTAAGTCCTGCAGAGTAAAAACAAATCTGAGAAGACAGTCAAACCCAGGCTGCCAGAAAATATAGCACCAAGAGGACTAATCAGATGCAATTGGGAGTTCACTCTTCCACAAAAAAATTGGTCCAAAAAAAGAAATCCAAATATCCCTCATTTCCGAGGTATCTGAAACCTCTAGATTTACTCTAGATCACTCTAGGTTTAGGATGAGCCAAATCATAGGACTAATTCCACTGAATGGAAGATCCTCCAGCCCAGTGTCCAGTCTCCACATTTTGGTACAGAGTCTGTCGTGGAGCTGCTGAATATGTGTATCTTTTGCTGAGATCAGTAATTCTCAGCACTTACAAACATTGTTCTCTGTGTTCTCAAGTGGGGCAAAACCAGACAACATTACAAACCAAAGAAAAGTGACTTTATACTTGTAGGTCTCATCTACACAAAACAGTTGTACTGATTTAACCAAAGTAGTTTCACAAGCTTCATGTGCCATTACTCTCATTTCAGCTCACACAGAAAAGAGCACCCAAGCTAATGGTAGAACTTAGGAAATTTCCATGAGGGGATTTACCAAAACCTTGAAAAGAATCCAACCTCTGGAAATGTATTATTTTTTTTTAATTCTTGCAATACTTCTATTTCACTTGATACTCAGTTATCTTTGCCTTCTTTTCACTTGGAAAGTATTTCATACTTCAGAAAAAGGAGGAAGTTTTCTTTCTCTTTGGCACTCAAACATATTAGGCAAAACTAATATAATCTTATCACTTAGGTATTAAAAAAGTGAGACTAAAAGTCGCAGTTTACAAACCTTTGTACCTTCCAGTGGGTATTACATAAAAGGCAAGAAACAACCCTGTGGTCATTTCGTAAGTGAACCAGGAGCACACTCCCACACTGACACACACTCCCTCCCTCATTTCTTTCTCTTGCACCACACACTAGTAACCCCATATATGCATCAGAGAGAAAAGGATAGTTTAAGGCATTCCTCAGTTTTTCCACACTCTTCAACAGACTCTTCTGAGGACCATCATTTTGGCCCTAACACCTTTACCATAGCCACTGGGTAACACAAGTTACTAACAGGTTTGCATAGCTGCTTACTGGGTCAGTAATCTGAACAAGAGCAGCCCTGAGAATTACCTTTGCCAGCACAAATATCACAACAGTCTCAATTTTCATGCATTGGGTTACCAGATGGGGTAAGGAGGACATTTTCTTTACAGAATAATAAACAATTGGCCAGCTTTAATAGGTAGGTATGTGGAACAGGAGTAGCTAGAAGTAGCAAAACAATATATAGGCCATTGAGCTATTCCAGTATTACAATTACTACAGTTCTTAAGATTAAATAAAGATTGAGTGGTGCAATACAGAGTAATCTGTAAAACATCTGGTGGAAAAGTCCATCCAGACAGTTCTTCCTTTTCTGCTACATTTCTTTCAGAGTTAGATGAACACAAAAGAGGTATTTCTGTACATCTTAAACTTACCACATTTTTATAGACATAAGATTATTTTACCCTGATCTTTGCAGGTTGTGGGTGCAAATTTTATATATGCAAGGTCATATATGTGTATATATATATATAAATATATATAAAAGACAAGAGGATTCTAGGTATTGTTTATAATCTATGGTGAATATAGTATTTTAAAATGAACCTATACTTTACAAAGAAAAAACATTTACTATGTCAGCTATGATTATTTTCAGATTTTCTACAATGGTGTTTCTGTGCAAGCTTACTAAAGGATCCATTAGTCACTTCCTGGATTTGAAATATTTTGAACTTGTGTTTCAATCAACCTGAATGCTGGCTGGACCAATAATGAGAATTTAGGACAGCACAGTTAAGTCTGGTCCAGAGGAAGCAATAAAAAGTGGATTCTTGAGGAACCAAGGTGAAAACTTGATCCTTGGGGTTAAGGCCTTTTTGTTCAAAATTTTCACCATTTTCTTCCATCCTCTGAAATGACAATTGGATGTCTTCAATGGCAGAAACATCCATTTTCTTTATTCTTTCACTGTTATCTTTCAGAAGAGGGATCATTGCTTTCAAAAGAATTAGGATCAGGTTATGCAGCAAGAACAAAGGGGCGCCTGTGATTTACAGTGTTTTGTGCTGGTGAACACATACAAAAGGAAGTGTGCAAAACTTGTGTTTCTACAGAGACAAATTGTTTAAATATCCTGAAAAAATAAATACAGAAGCACAGAGGTTTGTTTTTACTTGCTTTTAAATGTATGTCGTTTGGGCTGCCCATAGAATTTTTTATCCTCCTGGGTAATGTGGTGTCAACAAAAGTGAGTTAGCTTCTGGGTGCTTCTATCTTATGTAAGACAGACAAGCAAGGGGCGTCTTGACTTAAAATAGTCTTGAAACATTATTCATTTTGTCTATTTTAACATGGGCTAGAAAAACACTAATATTCAATCCAGCAAGAAAGTCTGCAAAGAATTACCATGGTGATTTCTGATGTTATGTAGGGTATATGCTTTACACCAGTTTATGTTAAAACACATTAATGCTTTGCCTTAGAATTTGTATTCAAACTTAGTGGCATTTGGCCTAAATTTGTTCCCCCTGGATTCAGTGATTTCACTGTCATTGATTTCAGTAGAAATGATAGCTTGTATCTTGTTTGGTAGAAAAAAGGTAGGCTGAAGAGCAGCCTGTATGTCTGCACATGTTACTGCTAAAGACAGGCTATAGGGATGCATTTTCATGCTTGAGTGACACAGATCTGGTTACTCACATCTCTCCTATATTTGAAGATAGTAGCCATCTCCCTACATTTGTCTGTTTTTTAGTTCATAGTCTGCAATCATCATCCTAATCCCTACTAAATCTTTAAAACCTTGCAAAGTTGGCAGGTCCTAATATAGCTGAAGATCTTAAGTCACTGCTTTAAGTAATAAGAGGATACCTGTCTTTTACAGAGGGAAAACTAGTACTGACTGCCCCCTTTTTCCCCAACAACTGTCTTTAATAACTGGTTGTCATAATGATGTCTTAATTGAAGCATTTAGGATGGAGAAAAGGAAAGGGACTTTTTTTTTGTCAACCTTGTCAGAAACACACAAGTACTTTGTGGATAGGGCAGGTAAAAAACAAAACAAAACAAAACAATACAATAATTTTAGCAAAGAAAAGGTAGAAAAATCTGCCAGTCCTGCCACCCGGTCATCAGGTTTAAAATCTTACAACTCTTTATCTTTCTGTCTAGGTTTGTAAGAAGAACTTCATACATAATCTGTTCTGTGAGGAGTCCATATAGTGCAATGATTCTTCAATAGCCTTCAGCAGTAGGAACATCCCCAACAGATTTAGCCATTTAAGCAATGAAGGTCCTAGCTGAGTGAAAACTTTATGAGTTCATTGAACTATCAAGATTAAAACTGAGAGCTTTTCCTCGCTCTTTCTCATATCAGTGGAAAGGGGAGATGTAAACATCAATATAGCAACAATAGCTCCCAAACTATATGGACAGAGTCTTCAACTCTGCTGAATTCCTCACAAAGTGAATCATAACAAATATGTAACCTTTGACCTTTGTTTATACAGAGATATATTTTTTTCAAAGGAAAGCCTTTTGTAAGCCAGAGAGAGTGCTCTGGAAATGAGACGAATCAATTGGCAGTGACAGTGAGCTGAGAGACTCCTAGCTACGACTGATTCGTGCTATGCTTTCAGTCTAATAGCGTCTTTGCCTCCCACTCACATCTTAACCAGCAGACCTGGCATGTTTATCCCAGTAATATGCAATTCTCCCACTCCTGGAATGAGTGCTAAGCAATAGCACCTTAAGCATTAAACTGTAGTTCTCGCTGGGTTAAACGGCAGAGCTTTTTCCCTTTAGGATCTGGGATACCCGATGATAACAGTTATTGGACAGATTTTCTATAAAGGTGAAGACAAAGCACTTCAACATGAAAATCTCAAAAACAAGGAGCCATCTACGGGCATGCCTGCTTTAATCAAACACTGATCATCTGATGGTACATTAGCAAATCTAACTCTGAATTAACTTGAGACATTCCAGCAGATTTACATACATATCATTACAGTTCCTTGAAAAATTATCTTTTATTGCCATAACAGTTCCTTAGTAAGTCTGAGTATGGTTTTCAGTCAAGATCCTTTGGATGGTTCCTCAAACCCTGAGATTCAAGAGTATCAGTCAAAAACAATTTTGTGATCTGAGCTACAGAAAAAATAAACCTTGCTAGTCAACAAATCTCCTTTTCTGTGATGATTGTCAGTTATTTTTATGTGGTATCTTGTTTCAAAACACTCTTCATCTGATTTTATAACCCTTTCTTCATTAAATAAACATTTGAATATGGTAAATATCCCAATGTGAATGTTGCACAAGCGCTTCATAAATATTTAGAGATGCCCCACTTGTAACTTAACTTGTTTTAACCAAAAGTACTGCTCAAAAGAATAAGCCATCCTATTTCTTTACTAACTCCACTGCATCGACTCCATATGCGGAAAAACAGAACATGGCTTTTCAACATTAGAACATTCTTTTTAATGGCTAGAAATTAGCTAAGCTTTCTTTTACACAACCAAACCACCCAGCACCGTCTTTAAATCTCTCTCCCATTGTTTGCAGCCTGGATTCACGGGCTTTCTTTTTTTGGATCTGTACTTCTCTTTACAATACCAATGTGTGTAAGTGGAAGCACATAGTACGAGTGGGTAAGCATTAGGATACTCCTTTTTTTCTTTCTTTCTGCAGCTGTTGCTGGCAGAATAACAATAGGTTAATATAAAGCACAAGCACTCAAACAGATCTGTACATCAAAATGTGAAAAAAAGAACTGCTGAGATGATTTGCAACGGAAGGCTGGAGCTATTTGCAAAAGTTAAAATGCTTTTCCATTAGACAAATGCGTCTGTCAGTAGACCACAAAGAAGCAAATGCATGGTGGAAACAATAGGCACAAGAGTTAAAGTAATAAAATTCAATACACTCAATCAGCTTCAAATGCAGCAGGTAGGTTCCAAAAACATGTATTACTTACAGATTTTAAGCAGGATGAGTAAAGATGGCAAGATAAAATTTCTTTGTCTCTCTTGGTTATGTTGAGGTCCAGCCTGAAGTAGAAATGGTTCCCTCTGGCCTAAAAACAAACAAAAAATGTTGTGTATTATTAGTTTTTTCTTCTGGTTTTGTAGTTATTGTGCCAAGATACTAGTTACAAGTACTACATCTGTGATATCAAATTATTTTCACAGTATTGACCAAGCTAGGTAGGTTTTTAATCCAGAAATAGTCTCACTTCCTCCTGGCTGTAATGTATAAAATTATATTTGACAATTAGTTGTTGCTTTTGAGTGGTGCACGTAGAGAAAATACTCTGCGATATTTTGGAATACAATTCCTTTCACTGAAAAGGTTAAAAGACACTACTTTCTTCATGTGAACTCTGCAATAAATTAATGTCCTGGCTTGAGGTAAAACAGAACCAATCATCTGTCTTTCATTTTGTGTCCAACGCAGCCCAAACTAACTAATCCTACCATTAACCCCAAATAATTTTTTCCCTTTAAACTAATTTTTAAAGAACAGTTCTTAACAGCCTGCAGCACTGAAATAAAGCACTTGTAAGTATGGTATATACAACTATGTTTCCCAGACAGTTGCCTAGGAATATCTTGCCATCTGCTGGAAATATGCAGATATACATGCTCAAATAAATGCAGGCTTCAAAGTTTGTGTCAGACACAACTAAGAAGTCTCTGCAAATTAAGTATGTCCACCTCAAGATAACTTAAAATAGACTTCAGCAGCTCCTGCTTAGTATCGCCTGCTCCTGACCCTGGTTGCTAATAAGACACAATGACTTTAGAAAAACAAAAACAAAACAGAAAGCCAGATCCACTAGCTGTTTCCAGGAGGGAACTCCTTTTTTCTTACAGAGCTTAATTACCAATAGTGGTAAGGAAAACCTTATTACCCCACGTTTAAAAGAATTTTTTTAGGCCACGTGACAGAGATTTGTTTTTTGACAAAGCTCATTATATCAAAAAAAATTAAAAGGAATGCAAGAATGAGAAACTCCTATTTTGTTGCGCTAGATATGATAGGACTTACTTTGAAAAATGAACTGAAATACTTAAAAAAAGGTTTTTTTAAGCTTTCTCTTTCTCAAACAGATCAGTTAACTTCATAGTCTGCTCTTCAGACTAAAAAACTGATATAAAGAGACAATAATAATTTTAAGAGGAACTAAAAGTGTAATTGCAAAAACCTCATTTAAACCTGGACTTAAATTAAATTAAATTACCTGTAGGAGCCTGTCAGCTCTTCAAATCTAGGTGTAATGGACAGCACTATTAGAACTTTTTATTAAGCTGAGGGTGGTTTAGTAGAAGATAAAAGTGCAATGCCCTGACACCTGGTAAAAAAGAAAAAAATAAACCTAAGAAAGCTCAGGAATACTCTCATGATTTACAGTTCTAGGACAACCGAAGTCGATTTTATTTCAGAAACAATGTGCTAGAAACAATGATCATAGAATATGTTGCATTTACAAACCAGTTACAACCTTATTAGCTAATGCACAGAGCAAAGCTGACATCTTCTCCAAAACCCACCATCTGCCCAGAATTGTGAAGAATCTATTAAGAAATTCAAGTGTTTAAACAATCATGTAATATAAGAAAATAAAAAAACCCAACTCAAAATAAGACTCCCAAAGTAACCGTGTTAGTACCGAGTGATCAACTACAAAATATTTCTGCAAGACATACAAAGATTATTTTTGAGATTTCCAGTTTCAACTGAAAATGTACCTAATCTTTTGCCCTCAGTTAGTTGCCTAGGAAAAAATAACAACAATAAACCACGTGAACCCTCAAATCACCGTTCTGAAGAACTGCACTACCTTTTATCTCCCAATCCAACCACTCAAGGAGCCCAAGTCAATTAATTGACATGACAGGGAGATCAAAGTCTAGCTTGCCCTGACAGAATTGTTTGTAGACATATCTTACATAATGTTCTCCATTTTAAGCAGAGGAAATCTGGAACACATGAAGATTTAAGGGCCCATTTTGTAACCATATTGATAGTTCCCACTAAGATAAAATTAACAGTGGACACATAGATAATTCAGATTAAAGACCGATAAATGAAACCGTTTGGCATATTTCCTTGGTGTCAGAGAAAACATCTAGGCTGACGTGACTAAGTTTTGCCCCTTTAAAGCTACTTAAACTAGTGTTAACTATTATTTATTTGTATTTTGGAGGGTTGTAGAAACATCAAAAGAAGGCTCATGGCTACATCCCTGTAAATTCACCACAACACCCTCATCCCCCAAAAGATACTGTGAAAGTGCTAAATGGTGTCTATAAAGGACTTGATGTAGCTGTATACAAGGTAGTGGCAGAAAACTAAGGATCGATTTTTAACTTTTTTCCAGTTTCAAAATACATATTATGACTGCTCATCTCCAGAATGCCAAAAAAAATTTATTGTTGTAACACCTTGTTTTGGTTTATGTTTTCAAATTTAGTGGGTCACCATTGCCCAATGGCAGATATAAATAGGTCAACAAAAGCCCCAAAGCAAACTTTTGCCTCGATAGCTCGTTTGCCTGGAAAATTGCTTTAAAATACACCAGGAAAAATAGCTGTTTGGCCACTGAAAGTAGCATTTCCACTAGGGGACTCTGCGAGTTTACTATCCCAATCCTTCACCTGAACACCTGAAGAACAGGCAAATCCCCGATCTCCGCTTCAGTCACAGCCAATTCACAGTTTGAAATCAGAAGATCAAACTATCATTAGGAAAAACAAAACAAAACCAAACCGAAAAAAGAACCCAAACACACAACTTTATAAAGCTAAGGCCATTAACCGTTTCACAGACTTGCTCTTGTGAAACCATGGTTGATTCAACAACATGGCTACAGCGTCTTCGTTGTTTTTCTCTCTCCCCTCTGGTCTGGCCACTCAGAAGTCTGATATTGTTTATCTCTATCATTTTATTTCCTCTTTATTATCTTGGACGCGTTTTTCCTGCTTTAATAGCTTTGAATGAAATCTCCTAAGGCTGGATGCCGCATTTACACTCCCGGGGGATTATATTCCCGTGGAACTGAGTTTTTCAGGAAGCAATTCTCAGAGTTCGGGTGCGGCAGCCGGGACACTGGGTCGTGGGGAAGTGGCGGTGGCTGCTGACAGGCTATTTGCTTTTGGGAGCAGGCTTTTTTTAGTTTGTTTGTTTGAAGGTGGGTTTGTTTTTTTCTTTTAAGAGAGACCATGGGACAGCTGTGCCTGCGGATGGCTACAGGACAGCCGCCGTCCTCAACCCAGCCTCTCCGGCCAGCGGCTACCGCCGCTCCCGGGCTCTGCTCCACCCCTCGCCTCAGCACCGCCCCGGCCCAGCCCTCAGGCGGTCCCGCGCCCGGCAAGGCCACACCGGGGAGCCAGAGGCCTGCGGCAGCGGGGACGACTCGCTACCTCTTCTGAGGGATCCGAGGAGAGTAGAGGCACAGGCTCGCTGCCCCCATAGCGCGGGAACGGTCGCACCCGACTCTTCTCTCAGGCTTGGGACTTCCCTCCGCTACGGCCTCTCCAAGGCGCTGCGCGGTTACTGCACTGAAACCCTCCGGCAAGGCCAAGGCGGGATGCGTCCGGCAGCGGTCCGGTGAGGCCCCACCACCTCCGCGCCTCTCACCTCAGCCATCACCTCAGCCCTCCGCGCCTCTCACCTCAGCCGCTGCCCTCGCAGGAGCGGCGCGCTGGATGCCGATTGGCTGCAGGTGTTCCCCTACGCTTTCTTCCCTCGATTTTGATTGGCTGAGACGCCCCTACTCCCCAGGTAACGGTTCCCGGCCTATGATTGGCTGCGAGTGGGCGGGACTCTTTTGGGGATTGGCTCCAGGTGAGTCGGAGCTTGCTATTGGCTCACAGGTAGCGTAGGAGGTGTTCTATTGGCTGCAGGCGCTAACCTTCTTGGTCCGCCATGTTCGGCGCGGTGGCGCCGTTGCCACCGGCGCTGGCGAGAGCGGGGTTGTGAGGCGGCGCGGGGGGTGGGTGACTGAGGGGAGAACAGTGGGGGAACCATCGGTTACTTCCTCTGTGCGCTGCTGCCGCTCGTTCTCCAGTGCCCTGGTGGCAGGGAGGGCGGTGGGGAGCCGATAGTCCAAGCCTAAACTTCCTTGCGGGACTTTGAGCAACTTCAGGCCGTGAAGGTGTAGCTGAGCGCCGCTGGAGAGCTGGGCCCGGTCCCTGCAATTCCCGGGCGTCCGCTGCGCCGGCGGGTTCGCTGAGGGAAGCGGGACTGGTGGGATCTCCCTCGGTCGGAGCAGGTGGGTGAAACGGGTATCCCCTGGTACCTGTGGCTCTGCTTCCCTGGACAGGGTGGGTTAGGGGGCTGTCTGAATGTGGAGGTGTGTGTGCATATATATGAGGGAGGGAGGTGGTACTTTTGAGTAAACAGGATGTTTTTCAGCCTGTGAAGGTAACTTAAGTGGTCCTTTGGAGTTAGTCTTCTTTTCTTGAGTGAACTTGTAACCAACACTAGCTGATAGCAGTCTGCTGTGTGTATTAAAACTGTTTTGAACTAAAATACTCTGCTTTTTAGAAGAAAAGAGGCAGAAGCTGTGTTGATGAATAAGTAAATATTTCTTTGGAGTATTTTTTGGCCAGGAGAGAACTGTTGAATGTGTTACTAAAAAAAATATCCTTAAATGCTTGAGATATTTATGTAAAACTAAATCATACAAGATATTTCTAACTGATATAATTTAATTTCTGTGCATGTCAATGGTCTTGATTATTTTCCTTTTGATTTTTTTTTTTTTTTCTGTTCTGTGTAAATCTATTTGTGTTTGCAGAGTTTGAGACAACTTGTTTGTTTAGTGGAGTGTGTGTATATTCATCTGTATTCCGGCTTTCTTCCTATGCAGCTGGATTGAAAATTGTCTGGAAGAAAAACGCGTATTTTACATGTGAAGCTGTTCGCTTTGGAATTAAAGGAGTTATCGGTCTTGAATGAGTTTATTTTGGCATATTTATAACTTCATTTAGTCTGCTAAATACAGGCCATGCCTAGCAGAATGGGCTCAAAAATTGATTTGAACAAAGACTTCATCAGAGTAAAAACACACTATAGAGGGTAAGTCAGCATGTTCTCTCCTCTCTTGTGTTCTGACTAATTTTGAAGCATATTGAGCAGGAGTTCATAGTCTGACCTAGTGATAGAGTAACCAGAGCATTGGTGGCCTTGTAATTAGTATCAGATGGAGTAGGTAAGCTGCAGTTTCTAGCTGGACTACTGACTCAAATTATCTGCTTATGTGTAGTTAAATTGATTTTTTTGTCTTCGTTTTGCCACCTGTAAATTGAAAGTCTGGTAGAAATCTCCTTATTTACAGGTCGTTTATTTATGGGTTAAATTTTCTTATGAAAACTTGCTTAATAAAAATACAGATAGGCTTTTTGTGGTGAGAATTCATGGCAAAATTAATGTTCTAGAACATAGAAATTGGCTACTTGGCTTGAAGTAAAATTTGCAAGAAATCCACATATGAAAGCAAATGGGAGTGTGGTTATTGTTAATGCTGCCCAGTAATTTCTGTGTTTGTAGTGGTTAATGTAGATCAATTGAGCTTTGTTATTAGCTTGCACCATGGTTATGGTTATTTAATAGATGCGTGTAAACTGCTTTTTTAACTCTGGGTGAAAGATTTCTATGCTATATTTGCCATTATGAGTAATTCTTTTACGCTCTGTAGTTTTTCCCTGCACCTCTGAATCCTGTCATATGTAGGCTTAGGTTGAAAAGAACATCTGAACTTCAAATAATTGTGTGATGTACTTCTGAGACGCATGGGTATGCATGTTTCTCTGAACCAGGAATAGGAGAGCTGCCTTCGCTCTGTAAGGGAAGGCACAGTAAACACAAATAGAACTTAATGTAAGCAATTAGAGAGAGCTTGCTGGCAGGTGTGTTTGTTACAGAGTCAAAGGAGTGTGTCTTAAAACTTGTCTGCATGGAAATGGAAGAGGTGGTAATAGTTGTGTCACTATTAGAATTCATCTGTAATTATTATGATGTTTTATAATAAACTACTACTGTAGTTCTCCTGCAGCACAATATTCAGTAACTTCCATTAGCTGTGAAATCTGTATCATGTCAATTACAAAACAAGAGTTCCAGACTCAACACAAGTTTTGGGTTTGTTCTACTGATCAAGTTCTGTGAGTAAGAGCTGGCTATTTTTGGTGTTATAGACTGTATAATCAATTATCTCAGTATTTTCTTTCAAGTACTACACTCATCTCTTGAACGAATTTGACAAACTGCCGGAAATTGTTGGTGCTGGACAATTTCAAAATTAGGGACAAGCTCATTTAGGTAGCTGCTAAAAGAGTAAAATAATAGTATAACATACAGTTTTGAAATGCCAGTTAAAAATCAAAGCATGAGGAAGTTTTAAAACACGTGAATGTTGAGTCTGTCTCTGTGCAGTGCTAGTATCTTAGGTATTCGTGTTTCTGGGTGTGACAGAGTTCCTAACATAGCATAATATAAATAAGTGCATAAGTAGATTGCAAAAGAAAGTAAACATGTAGTTCTTACTTCAGTTACTTAGTTTTCTGGTTTATACCTGGTTACTTGAAATAACCTCATTTAAATAGAGCAGTGATGCAGTGTTGGCTATATGTTACTTTGATTCTAAATGGTGGTGCATTTAATCTATCCATGTGAAAAATTCTTTTGCCAGAAGTGCTCATTTACAACTTATTGACTCTGTTCTCCGTATTACTTTGTGGTGTCCAGTTTTGGATACCTGATAAAAAAAATGTCTTGTGGGATTCTTTAAGGTTAAACAACAAATGGTTTTCATTTATCTGTGCCATGATTGCCTAATGTTGCTATGCAGACATTAAGATTAAACACAGTAAATCTCCAAGGAGCATGGATATCATTGAGATAATGACAATTTCAATAAATCTTATTAGTGCTTGCATCTGCAATAGGTGCTATTTAGCATACTTCAGCTGTGTTATTTTGTCCATTATGAAGTTTCCTAATTTACATGTAGATGAACTTGTTGGTATATATAGCCTAATTCAGATACTTTTTGACAGAAGCTTATGATTTTGTCTCATGCAGGGACATCCTGATAACAAACTTGGATGCATCAATGAGCTATGATGAACTTTGTGATGAAGTGCATGAGATGTGTAATTTACAACAGGAACAGCCAATTACCCTCAAGTGGATTGATGATGAAGGTATTGTACTGAAATGCTACTTAAGTGTTCTGGGTTTATTGGTCGTTGTGGTACAAAGAAGGAGTGTTGAGGAAATGTGTATGAACAGGCTTCATATTGCAGAGTTATTTTTCATTTCTAAATACCAGGGTTCATAAAGCAAGAAGCTTGGAGGAATGAGCCTCAAAATGTCAAGATTACCTGTATAACTCTTTTTTTTTTTTTTCTAATTCCTCATTCTTAGTAGTTAAGTTTGAACCAATCTCTGTTTTAGCTGCCCTCAGTCCTCATAAGTTCTAAGAATTATCCTATTTCTGCATATAAGGGAGTATTTCCATTTATTGCCACATGTAATTTAAATTAATTTGACTTATTGCACAAACAGATGTTCTCTTTGAACTAATTTAAGCCGATGGCTTAATAGATAAAGAAAACCTACTGAAGAAAATTATTTTTCCATTGGGCTTTTTTTTAGTATTTCTGTTTTTGACAAAATCCAAAACTGTTTAAACTATGAATAACTCACTTGTTACAATCCTATAAACATAAGGAATACAGATTGTTAATTTTCAGTATAAATATTACATTTCTCTTTCATGTTGCAGTATTTGTAGATAATCAAGAGCAGTGATCTTCAAAGAAGAGTAGATGCACCCTAGGGTGCATCGTTTTTAAAAAATAAAAATATTTTCAAAAAATAAGCAATTAAGCTTTGCTTGATTTAATATGTGAATCAAACCTGATGGTGAATCAAACTTGGCCCATATATTGTATGGTCACATCACATATGGTAGGCAGGGTGTGCTGAGGGAAGAGTGAATGTTCCACAAAGTCACAGGGGTTGAGAATGGCACCCTCACTCATTTGCTTGCTTTCAGTGTATTGTGACGTACTGCAGTTTGTGTGTGCCTGGTTAAGTGGATTTATGGATTAATTATCTAGTTTTAACGAAAATAACCCCCACAAGGTAATGCTGAGAATGTGAGCACAAGCACCCAACAAGAAAATGGTGGAGCTGACACTTATACTCCTGAGTATGAACTCTCTCAGGCACACTACAAGCTAATCGGATGTGACAAGGAGTCAGAAAGATTCAAAATTATCAGGAATAATATTTTAAATATGTGTTTACACCCACTGTTTTTCATGATGAACCTCACCCTAAGTGTATGTTGTGTTGTGGGATAACAGATAATGACAGCATAAAGCCATTGTGATTAGTAGTGCAGTTAAAAGCTTTGTATCCAGAGCAAGATGATCAACTTCTGGTTTTTTCTTCCCACTTCCTAAGTCTCGTGATACTCAATTTGGTACTTTATAAATCTTCACAGAACTTTATGGTAAATTTTTAGGAGCCAGTCTTGAGACTTCTTAATAGCAGAAGACAAAAAGCCACATACCATTGGAGTAACACTTGTTCTTCCAGTCATGGTAAATATGGCTGGATTAATACAGAAAGAACAAGATGAGGACAAACTGTAATGTGTTTGTCAGAAAATACTGTTGGAAGATGCATAGAAGGTATTGCTGAAGGTTTGAAGAAACAAGTATTAACACAACTATAGAGTCTGGGAGGTTTGCTGTAGGGTTGGATGAACATAGGGATGTTTCTAATGTCTCACCTCAAGGTATTTGGTAGATGGTTTCAATAATGAGATAAACTGTAGCTTTTGTGAATCACTGAAGGAAAGAAAGATGTACTGGAAAAGATACAATCTTAACAGTAAATAGCTTTAATAAAAACAATGTGTTATGGAAAAACTGTCTATGTCTCCACTGATGAAAAGGCTGATTTGAATGGAATAAAAAAGATTCTCAGGTTAGACTACAGAAGGAGTTTATTTTCACTGCTGAAAGGCTCGTATCCATACCACAGGTAGTCTTTAGTCTTCCAAATTTTGCAAGTTAATAATGTTTTTGGGGTACTCTTGCCTGACTGAATACATGCATCCCTGCATGTTTTCTTAATATGAAACAAATAGTATAGGTTACAGATAAAAGGTAACAGGGTGTGAATAAGTCCTGGTGCTTGAGCACAGGCCTTAGTGTGCAGTAGTGCTTGTGTCTCCGTTTATTTTAGTCTTTCCTATGAATTTCATCCTGAATTTCATCTTGTGGTTTGGAGTGTGTGGGTTTGTCTGTTTTATCCATTTCAATAGTTATGCTCGTTAGAACATACTTTGGATTGCAGCTGGCGTGCTGACTTTCTGAAAACTTTTAAAAGCTTTCTTTGAGTCTGCTACTACAGAATGTGAGTACAGAAGATAAAGTTGTAAAAACTAAGGGTTAATTTACCTTTTTCTGAAAGAGAGGATTCCTTGCATCTGGGCAGGTTTCATGATTTATTTTTTTTCCTTCTCTTTTCTTCTAAATCAAAGTTCAAAAACATGAACCTGTTTTCCTCAAAACATGCATGGCAACCCTGAAAACTTAAGATAATTTTAGAGGGAAGTGAATTTTATATTTATTGTATTTCTACATCAGTGTTGGCATATTTATATCCCATCTGTAACTTCTGCCTGTGTATCTTATTTTTCGCATTTGTCATCCATAGATTGCTTCTCTGTTGGTCTAGCAGGAGAGACTCAAATAGAATCTGTGTGTACCTTCATAACTTTAAGTCGTACATGGTTCTGTAGTCAGTAGACTTAAGGTACTGAGATAACAGGCTATTTAACAAAGGTTAAATTAATTTTGAATTAAACTTAATTTTTCAGGTTAGGAAGAAGTGATTGGCTATTTTTCTGCTGTTTGTAAAGATCTTTAGTCATATCTGTTCAATTGGGTATTTTGTTGTGAGTATTTTTCTATCTATTCAGTTTTGATAATACTTGAAGGAAAAAAAATTGTGTTGGTATATTTTGGCTTTGATCAAAATAGCAGTTGAATATTAAATGATTGAAAGAAAACCAGTCCTGGAGGCTGATACATTTCTTACTGACTAATTGAAATTCTCCAATTAATTCTTCAGTCATAAATTTGTCTCTGTATTGCTTTTTTGTTAGGTGACCCGTGTACCATCTCATCTCAGATGGAACTGGAAGAAGCCTTCCGCTTGTATTGTCAAAACAGAGATGAAGGGCTGATTATTCATGGCAAGTATTGCACAGTTAAAGAACCTGTATGCATTTGTTGATAATCCTAATAACTTCTTAATACGAGATTGGAACAACTCCTTTGCTTATCTAATGACATTCTTTGTGTAGCTGGTGCCCTATTGCTTGATGTTGTAAGAAGGAAGTGTTCTTTTGGAAGCGCAGCCCAAAGCCGAACCTGCACAGTGGGCTTTGAGGGAGCATTCAAGTTCTGAACTGCACAGATTTATTAATGCTGTAGTCAACTATAAGATATTGCTATTATGGACCCAAATATTGATGATGTTATTTCTCAGGCAGAATAATTTAAAGGCTTCCAGAAGCTGCCTTTATATAAATAGATTCAAGAACCAAGAAAAAGTACTACCGAGAATCTTTTCACTTAAAAAGCTGATGTTTTTTGTTTCAGTGTTCCCAAGTATTCCAGAGAAACCGGGCATGCCTTGTCCAGGAGAAGACAGTGAGTACTAAAATGTTATAAAACCTTAGCTTAATTTTTTCAGTCACCTGGAAAAGAAGTATGTAACACTAACTTATGAAAGTCTTTTGATGTATGTCTATTTTGTCGTTTTTTAATAAAACGTAAAATACTTTATCAATGGAATTTACATAAATCAACATTGTAGTACTGTTTTCATGGTTTTGAAGATTAATCCTGGTTTCCAGTAGTTGATATATTGGGAGGAGAAGAGGTCAGGAGTTTAGATGCATATCTGAGTGTGGTCCTTTGCTTTTGTGGTTCTTCTGGTTTCTTAACTTGCAGGGAAAAGCAGTGATGTACTGACGAAGAGGGAGATACAGTCATACAGTCTTTATTTTTTTTTTTTTAATGCTAATAATATTGATCTCTAAAAAATATCTTGTGAAAGGTAGATAAGCCTCCAGAGGAAGCATATATGGTTCTTAATAATTCTGCAGTTTCAACCAGGAAATAGGCAACTGGTCCATCTTGTTGTATCACATAACATACAGCACTTCTATTGAATGTGCAAGCAAATAAGACTGAATTTCAATACCTGTTTGTCCATGAGTTAAAATTAAAGTGACTGTGTAGTTAATCCTAGTGTATGTTGAAAATGGATTTACTATGAAATAGTAAGTTGAAAATTTTAATTATGCTGTCACTTTCTGGTTTAGCTTAATAAGTTGTAAATATCCATGGGAAAATATTTTGAGGCTCAATTCTCACAGTCATTGTGGAAAGAATGGGTTTAGTTCTGTAGGTTTAAATATGTTCTTGATGTGAGTTGCATACAAGGAACACTGCTTTATTCTGGGACCTGAGTTACAGGTGGTGTTATGTCCTAAAGTGAATTTCTTACCTTGAAAAGTGTCAGGTTGGCATAGGCAGACCAAAATCGAACCTCTGTAACTACAGAAATTGATAGCAACAGTAAAAGTTCTGGTTTCCCCTTTATCTTGTTACTCCTCCCAGATCTTATTTTAGTAATGATGCTTGAGGATGTTTAGGTAGTCCAATGTCTTGTGTGCCTTTGACTTTTGTGAGGCCTGCAGTAGAGGAGAAGGTGATGGATTTGGGGATTGGCTGCCCTTGGAATGCTTCTGATGTTCTACCAGGGCAGATGTTGCCAAAGGTAAATGTGTCATTACTCCATCATAAGTCTCCAGACTGTTCTGTGAAATTTCAGTGGTTGGTTTTGTTTAATCTTCTAACTTTGTGTTGCCTCCCCATCTTAATTCTGCAACTAAGAATGGCACAATCAAGTCTGGCATCACCACACTTGGGGTTTTTTTCTGGCTATTTCACAACATGCTGAAATCTATTTTGTTTTCTTTTTTTTTATCTTCTAACTTGTTGGATCAAAATTGTAGGGAGTGAACTCGTATGGGCGGCTGTGCCACCCTGCTTTTCCCAGTGTAAGAACTGAACCAGCAGACTCTAGCTCTGCTTCTGTTCCTCTAGCTGTGTAAAGGGGGAAGGAGAAAATACTTGTGTTGTACCAAGCTTGACTGGTGCTCCTCAGAAATAGAATTATTTGCCCTTGCTTGTGAATACTCAAACTAATGTGAAATACTGACAAAAATTTAAGCTAACTGGAGGAAAGAAAAGGCTGTTGCTTAAAGGGGTATCTCTGCAAATGAAGTGGCATTGCAAAGTTCACTGCAGTTTAATGGTCTCATTAAAAGTGTAGATATTTTAGTACAAAAGGTTTTTGTGTGTTAATTTGTTAGATGTTTTATCTCAAGCCATGAGATGAACTACAGAAGCACATAGATTAGTGTGGCTCAGATGACCTGGATATTCTGTCTGTAGGGTATTTCTCCCTGTGTGGTTTTACAGGTCATGTTGAATCATACTTGGATTGTTGAAAAAGCCTGTTCCATAGGATGAGCTCTGTACGTGATTTGTGGTCAGGTTTCTCATCACTTAATGCATTTGGTGCGTATTACCTCTTTGCATCCATGGGGCCTGCATGGAAATCTGGTATTGTGGCCTACTTGTAACTGTTTTCAAATTGGTTTACAACAAACTTACTAAATGTATTGGTGCTAATTTAGCATAAAGTCATGCATTCAGCATTATTGCTTGTTATCTAAAGGAATACAACGAACACCTGCATTGCACTAAGACGGGAGGCGTTATTGATCATGGTGATGTAGTTTAAATGGTTATTTATTATGACAGAACTAAAATATTGTCCTTTATTCAGAAAATATGCAGTATGGTTCAATTTCTTGTTTTGCTTTATGTGGCTTTATCACTGAGTTACATTCATAGGAAATCCTTTTAAGAAATGAGGCTATGTATTCACTTCTCTAGAGCATCGTGCTTGCGCTGTAAAGGAACTTGTGAGTTTGCCTGGAGTTCTTTCTGGAGGCAAACAGGTAACTAGTTGCTCTGTTCAAAATGGGCCTGTACTTAAAGTAGTGGTCTCCAGGTGTGGACCTCTGGTTTGTTACAGAACTGTAGAGAGTTTGAAATGGAACTTTTTAAACAAAACTACTGAATTGCTAAATAATTTCTTTTGTGTTTCAGTTGCTAAACGATTTCATTGGTCAGACTTGCTTATATTAGGTCACAAAGTGACTATTTCTAATAGTGTGTGATCTTCTGAGTTGCAAATATTTTACAGTGAATTTCGGTAGAATTGGAGGTTTTTCTTTCCAGTTTCTTCAAAACCACAATGCTTTGGAAGAAGAGTGCAGAAATACATACTGAATGTTTTGTGTTTATGTTGAAATCTAGTCACAGAATTGCTAGCTGTCCTGGACCTTTGTGAAATTGATATGGTTTTGAGTTTGTACCAGCCAGCAAAGCTTTAAGTAAATGCATGAAATCAGTTAATGGAGTAAACCATAGGACTAATATTTCAACTCTGTTTGCATTCCTTAAGAAAAGGGTTTTTTTGTGCTTGAAGAACCTGCCTCCTTGTACTGACACGATGCTGTTTGCAACATAGAATTTGCAGTCTCCAGCATCTGAACTTGTGCTGCCTGCATTCCTTTTGCTCCTGACTTTTTGCACCTTTTGGTGGTGTTTGTTGCCCCAGACCCACTTCCCACTATGAATGTGCAGCTGCTGTTGCAGGAATGATACCTTTTACCTTCAGTGAGGGAATTAACCCATCCCCAGAGACTGGGGTGACAGCACTGCTGTGTGGGTGAGGTGGCAGGATTTCTCAAACATCCTGCATCTCTTTCCAGACACTCAATGTGACCTCTTGGAGGCGTTTCTAGCATCTGCTGGCCTGGAGCCTTGGGGGTACTTTATTGCAATATTTCTTTATCAAGATGGAAGACCTTTAGGCCAGTCTTTTTATATTTAAAAAAAAAAATCTTTAATTTAGTGGATCAGCTATTCTTTTGGAGTTGATAATAAACCAAGGCTGTTTCTGAAATGTTGTGATGCGTGTTTCTCTTCTGTGTTTCTAAGCGATAGCATTCCCGATACCCTGGTACAAAGTGTGGGATCTGATTGGCAGTTTTATAACTTAGTTATTGTCGTCTCAGCTTATTTACACTGACAGATCTTGTTCTGATTTATCACTCTTGGTGCTGCAGCGCATTGTGTAACAAAGCACGTTCAGCTGAACGGTTTCTATTGATTTGTAGGACTTCCCTAATGGAATTGCTGGTTTTATCAGAGAAATACTTGTTTTTGTGACATCAGCTCCTTGACATCCATGCCATGTTTTAGTTTGTGCCTCAGCTGCAAGCTACAGCCTCTCAAGGGAGCCAGTACCACCCGTGCCTGGATACATGAGGCAGAGATGTGAAAGGGAGAGACGGGGGGAACCAGTCTTCCATTAAATATTTGCTCTTAATGTTCGAGCTGATCCTGCCTATTGTCCTTGGTATCTAATGGTATTCAAACAGCGGCATCAGTGGAATAAAAGGAAAATGTTTCATTTCATACCTACTACATTGTAAAGCATAAAGAATTAGATGCTGAAGAAGCAAAAGAATAAAATCCAGTGAGTAATGCATGCTTTTTCTATAGATTTTGTGTGTCATTATTGTGACTGCTGTTATGAATTGAGGCCGTTGATGCAGTATGTGTGTACGTGTGGTGCGGTAGATAATAGAACTCAGCATTTTGGTTATGATACAGTCGCTTTGCCTGCCACCCTCCTTTGCAGCCATAGATTGTTACAAATGCAGAGGTTCCTGCTGCCTCTTGTGCGTAGGGATGTGGCTGAGAGACCTCTCAGAAACGCTGATAAAATTGCATTGAAAGGACTCTTGGGGAATGTATTTTAGGAGGAAAAGAACAGAAGAGTGAGTGATGCTGCTGCTGCTAATAAGGGAGATTAATGAAAGAAATGTATCCAAAAAACCCTGACGGTATGTGTTCGGGGCCTGTTTATTGTAAGATTGCTGAGGTAAAGCTTAATGATTTAGAAGCCTCATTTTCTAAGGCCTTTTTGTTTAATTGTGTTTAGTGGGTTGGTTTAGGTGGATGTTTTTTAATTGTTGAATAAATGTTTTCAGTTAAGGTTTACTTAGTTAATAATATCGTCAGGATAAACTGTGCTAGTATGTACTTCTGCATTTCTACATCTGAACTAATTGATATGTTTGTTTAATGTTAAAATGAATCTTTGATGTGGATAGCTAGTGCTAACATTTTAGGGTTGTTTTGCTGTTGGCTTCATTACATAGAAGAATACAGACTGGGAAACCTTTACACTTTGGGAAATAGAAGGAATACCTTTTTGATGTATAAGTGCTTAGGGCATTAGTATGAGAGTAGACTGTTTTTATTTGCTAATATTTCTGGCTGATCTTGCTGTCTCTTTTTGGTGATGATTACACTGTGTTGTGGATGTCTCTTATGCTCTTTGTTTATCTGCTCAGTATTTTAGCATTAGGTGTTCAGACTTCATTTTTCCCCAAGCCATTTTTCTCGAAAATTTCGTCATAGGGCTGAGTAAAGGTATCTTACTAACCTAATTATTGTTGTGAGCCATCTTATTTTAGGTATATTTATTTGGGTTTGCTTTATTTTCTGCCTGATACTATAAAATAGCTCTAAAAGGCTTCTTGCTTACAGTAGTGTGGCCTGTAAATATTTTTCTAGCTCATAAGGCAGGTTTTTCCCTTCATTTGTTACTGTGTTGGCAGCAGCGATTAGGTTATTCAGAGCACGTGAACCAATTTCATCCCCCAATGAAGAAAGGAACTATTGCGACCATAGAGACTATTCTGAAAACGTAGATTGGATTGCACTGGATAATTAGGCAATTTTGAAACTGCTTGTAACCCTCGCCTGGTTTTTGATAACTGAACTGAGAGAGGGGGAAATTGTAGTATTTTTAAGGCAAGATGTATTGCTGCTTAGGAATTGAAAATAGCTGTGTCATAGTTTCTCAAGAATACCTGAAATCTCTTCCTCTGTCGCCTTAACTCTGTTCCATGCTTTTTTCATATGTGGCATATTTGAAATATATACGTACAGATCATGAGACAGCGTAAGTTACCGAAAGCAGAATTGTAGTTCAAGGTCTATTTTGCTTTTAATCAGTTAATGTTTTTAATTCTAAAATT
Organism: Nycticryphes semicollaris; assembly: GCA_013400055.1. Classification (NCBI taxonomy): domain Eukaryota; kingdom Metazoa; phylum Chordata; class Aves; order Charadriiformes; family Rostratulidae; genus Nycticryphes; species Nycticryphes semicollaris. The sequence continues at coordinate 353,031 of VXBJ01003623.1, forward strand.
CAGCATTTTTCTTAACGATGAAACATCCAATGAAGAATACAGAGCTAGGCCTCCCTTTTGATAACTGAGGTGTGAAATTATAAGGCACACATCTGATAGTGGGGTTTAATATCTTTCCTTGTGTTAAGGTAGGGGTTGTCTTAGATGTTTGCATACCAATTTGTAAACTATAAACTAAAAATACAATGGAATAAGGAGTACTTGGGCTGGCTTGTAAGTGTTGTAACAAATAGTCTGTGTTCTGTGTTCTTGGTTTTTCTATTCCACCCCCCTGCCTTAGCTATTGCTCTGAATGTAGTAGAATCGTGCAGGAAAGATGTCACCTGCTTTTAGAAAACTTCTCTTAAATGTAATGTCTGGCTCCGTCCCCCTGTATTATTGTTCATCCTTCCAAGCTTATGTGCTTCTCATAAGTGGGTAAATCCTTTTTGATATAAAGGCATTCAGGGCAACTAAACTGGCAAGAAAGTGATAAAGCTTTTTGTGTTATTTGTTGGAACTATCTGCGAGTCCGTTAAACCTTTAGTAGGCCTGTCTGAAAGAGCTTTTTAATATGTAACCTCTTAAATGATATGGTCAAGGTTAATTATATATAATTATGTTTGGGGTGCTGTGTAATACTTTTTAAAATTAGTTCCTCTATGCAAGTTATGGTTTTTAATGTTTAACTGAGCCACAGGAATAGCAACGGAGGCCTGCAGGGCAGGTAAATAGGCTCTTCACCATCTCTTGGATTTTTAGTTGCTGTGTGAGAACCAGATTTTGTGAGGGGTTTCAGGTGCTGCTGATTTGGAACGGAGAACACTTCAGAAGTGTGAAGCCTTGTAAGACTAAGTAGTGCTAGCACTTGGGTAGCCACTGAAGGCTGGCTGTCACTACAAATGTGGATGGTAAATAAATCTCCTGAAATAAAAAAGGAGCTAGCTGGAGGCATACTGAAAGGGTGGCTTTCAGAAGAGGCGTGAGAGTCCTAATCATCACTGTCAGTGCAAGAGTTAACTTTCAACAGACTCTGCAGTTCTGCCCTTAAACCACAGGGGGAAGGTAGTGGCTTGGCTAGTGGAAAAATGAAAATCTGAGATTCTCAATATTGACTAGAAAGCACCTCACTTGTAATTCTGAAGTTCCATTCCTAATTCTTCTGCATCTGTAAGTGTTTGTCCTTTAGTTAGTAGCTGGGGAAATATTTAAAAGGAAACCAGAAACTATTTGAAGGCAAAACATCAAGATTGCAGTATGGTCCTCTTTACTTCTACAATAATATGCTCATGATAATAATAATGCTGTTACATTCTTCTTCCAATAATTTAGGTTATCATCTACCACTTTCTTCAGTAAATGAGGTACAGGTGCCCTGTGACTAGGACAGGACTCCTGGTTCTTTAGATTGTCAACTCTGATAAAAACTACCCTTACCTGTAGGGATAGTGAAGAAAGGGAAGCCTCAGGCAGGCAAGATAAAATTGATATTGTAGAACCTGAAACAATAGGCCTGGGATTGGCCCTGACCCATTACTTTCAAGGTGTGATCACTGGTTTTTAACAATAGTGCTACAGGATATCTCAGTGTTACTTTAAACTTGTTAGAAGGCGTAGCTGTCATAAAATGATTCTATGCAGCAGGTCCCACAGATGGAAAGTAGAAATCAAAAGGGGTTTAGGTGGGGAGCAGAGTGTAAACTTTCCAGATCTGGTGAAATTATCTTTTTCTTCTGTGAGGTGAGTTGGAAGGCCCCTTCCAAAAGCTGCAAGACTAACCCCATCATTAATTCAAAATATTTTAACATGCTTTTCCTTAACGTTATTGAAAGGGCCGATACATAAAAGACTGTATCCTGTGCAAATGGTTTCTGTATAAGGATGCGAAGCACTGGGATAGAAGGTCACTTTATTGGGAAACAATTTTCTGCATCATAAAAGAATTAAGTCAGCTGAAAGACTTGCTCAGTTTGCTGTTACACTTACTGTATAATATATCCAGAATATAACAGGTATGATCAGTAACTCCTGAAACTATTCCGATTTTTTTTTTTATTTGGCTGCTGTCACTAAATAATGGTAAGTTTTAGTGGTATTTCATATTGCTGCAAACTCTACTTCTTTTGTTAGACTTATGAAACATATAAATGCTGTATCTATATAGTATATGAGGAAGCTTAGAAGGAGTAAAAGTACAAATGTGAGAATCTCTCAGGTTTTACATATTGAATGATGAATACTGAGCACAAGTTGTAGAACTGAATCTGAGATGTAAGAATATAGACATTGTGTGAACTTAATTTCAGCTTGCTTTCCTCCTAATATGAAGGAGAATAAAGTACTGTAAGGTACAGATGTGTCAAATCTGTCAGACTGAAAAGTGATAGATCTGGAGTTTGTCCTGCTACAAGGGAAAAGTGTCCTCTGTCAGACGGAGGCATTGCATGCTTTTCTGGGTATAATATTGGCAGGCAAACGATTAAATATGAAAGAATTCAGATAAATATGCTCAAGAGCCTGATTTCTCAGGAAAGATAAAGTACACCTTTATGAAGTAATAGATAAACTTGAGTTTCTGTCATTCTGCTAATACTGGAACAATGTAAATGTTGGGAAGGCAAATGGAACTGTTTTCGAGTGGGACCAGAATCTGAAATACTGGAACCCTGCTGGGAAGGAAAACAAGCCTGACTCAGAAAGTGTGTCCAAACATTGAGACTGTAGGAACTAAATAATGGTTTCAGGGGTATTGTGAAGGCCGCCTTATAAAAGCTTTAGGAATTTGAAATAAATGTTAACCCACCAGCTATTGAAAGAGGATTTTTTTTGAACCATTTTATATTTTTCATGGTGATATAATCAAATAGGGAGTGATACCTGTCACCTAAGGGCAAATCTAGTAATTCAATATGCACTGGAAGAAAACTTAAATAACATCCATTTAATACAAAAGATAACCTAAAAAAGTAGGAACTCCGTGCTTCATGAGAAGTGGGAATGACCAGCCTGTGGTAAGTGCTTAATTGGGGGGCAAGGAGGGGGGATGCTAGATAATCTTAAATCTCAGGTTTGCTCTAAGCAGAGGTTCTGGAAACTTCTGGTAGTTCTGTGATCATCAGCCTCATGTTCAACAGCAGTTGGAAATACAAATAGAATTGTACTGGTAAGTATGAAATAGAGAGGAAATGAGATGTACAAGATGGGCCACAGGCAGATCTATGGAAAGGTTTCAATGCAAGGAAGACAGGACTGGGATTTCAACTTACTTCATTAGTTGTCTTTCTGATACAATTAATTTAAAAATAATGTATGGCACACATGGAGTGAAATCAGCTACATGTCTCCTACAGGACAAGAAGTGGGGCTTTTAAAATGAAGTCTTCTAAAATGTTTTCTAGGGAATTTGTTGGTAGCTAGTGCTTTTGTTTTGCTTTTCAACCCTTTTGTACGTGTTATCATTTGCTGTTTTAGATAAAGAATGAGACTAGGGGAAAACTTGATCTAACCAAGTTCTAACTGATCCCATTTCTTTTTTTATTTTTTTAGGAAGGATTTTTACATAATGCTAATAAAATAATGCTATCTTACTTTATCCTCTACCGTGATCATATTTTATCGACGTCATTCCAAAATATTTACCCACCTTCCAAAGAAAATGAAAATTTAAGTTCATTAGTGTATGCTCCAAAGATTATGAAAGCTTTCATAGACTTTGTATGCAGGTCAGTGTACCATTGTATATTTAAAACAAGTCAATACTTCTCAGCAAGTAACAAATTTGGTATTCATCCATCAAGACAGTTTTCACTTAACTGATAAATGTCTTTGCTTTGACTAGACAGTATATGAGTAAACTCTGGGCTGGTAGTCACATTCTTAGCAGCTCTTAGTGATTAGTTAAGATCTGGTTAGTCTCCCAAGTGAAAAGAATTGAAATGCTGTGATTGACTTCACAGTTGGCGTTCTAGAATTCACTGTGGCAGTGAGTAGACACCCAAACCTGCTGCAGTTTCTCCACTGGGTGGTTGGGAGAATCCTGCTCTTACCCTATTATAACCCCAGATTTAGCCATTTTGTGAACAATGTAAGTGTGTTCAGCTGTTCCATGATTACATGTATTGCAGTCTTGAATGAAAAGAAATTGTTGAATGTGCTGTTAGATGGTTTAAATTGTGCAGCCTTTCTTCACTGAGGGTGATGCTTGGTTTTGCATGAGGTTCAGGTTATACTTCTCTGTTCCTGTGCATCACCCAACTCGGGTGCAAGCTTCAGTGCTCAGCAGTCTCACCAAACCCTCATGGTTCTTATACTTGATATTAAGCCCACCTGGATCAATTAAAAATGTGGGTTTTGCTATATCTTATGAGGGTGATTTTTTTAAACTCTGTCATTACTGTTTGTTTGCCAGAAAAATAGCAAGTTCCTGCATGCATTTGTTTGCCAGGCTTGTTGGAGGATTCCATTACAATTTTTAAGAGCTAATTTTCAAGAAGTTGTATTTGCTACCTAATGTTTAGCTATCTCTTTTAAAGTATCAGTTGATTACTTCCTTTCTGATGAGCCATTAGATCAGATCCTTGGCTGTCTCATGTTTGGTAGCTGAAGTAACTACCTTGCTGCTTGTTCAGGTAGGATGTGTAGTTGCCTGCCCCACTGGATGCCTCTGTGGGGTGTGTCTCTGAGGCCTCACCCACAATACTTTTCTGATTGATCGATCCCTTTGTTGATCACAAGTACAGGGAACTTTTAAAGACAACTTATGTATTGTCAAAGCATTTTATTTCTAATATTTTTGTGAATATAAGGTGGTATTACTTTTGTTTGAAAGCCTGTACTGCTACAAATAAGTTTTTTAGACCCCTTTGTTTCTTAATTTTATGGTGTGTTTTGACTGTAATCAATATTTTTAATGACAAGGCAATCCATGTTTTGCCACTCATACAAGGTTTTTAACTTGGAGAACAAGAAAGAGCCTAAGGTATTACCAGGTGTGATTGATCCAAAGGGGTGTACAGCCCCAGTGCAGCAGACATTTTCAGAATGAGATGTTAGCTTGGGGTTTTTTTGGTTTTCTGGATGATTTTTGTCCTCGTAAATGTGTCTTATCGCCTTGCAATGGCATGGAGCCACTTGAACAGAAGGATGTGCATATGAGCAACCAAGAGATCCTGCCTGAGAACTCAGTGTGTAGGGAGGACGAGTGTTCCACCTACCAGTCCTGATGTAGGAGTCTGTTGACCCCCTTTCGAAGTCAGTGGGGAGTAGGATATTCAACCAGCATTCTTGCTGTCTTACAGTAAATGCTGTCTAAATTCTACTGTTCCATGAGGTACACTTTTATTTCCTTGTTGATTCTCTGCTGATGCTGTATCCAGTACGTTGCCTTTGCCATTATTGCTATATTATATATTGTGCTTGATTATTTTTTTTTCATAGAGGTTGACCTGACTTCATAGTTTATTTTAGTGTCTGTTGAAAAAGGAAAGAAGGATGGAGATATGGTTCCCCAACTGATCAGTTTTAAATAAAACAATACCTTCTGACCATTTCAATAATGGCAAGAGGTGAGAGCAGTTAATACCTATATATTGCCAAGAATACCCTCTTCCTTTTCTAATGTCTGAAAAGGAGTGACAACTGTGCACAGCAGCTATTCAGAACAAAAAGAAGGGGCAATTAACAGACCATACAATGTATGTCTGTTACATGCTTCAGAAAGGAATTTAATCGTTTCAATTTAACTATTTGGGACATACTAAGTAACACTTGTGAAACAACATAGTATCAAAGTTTTCTCATTTAATTTCCCAAAATGTGTTCTATCTTTATATGTAATTATTTTTGTTATCTTTTTATCTAGTTCAGAGTCCATCTGAAATACCAGTATAAATTTCCTACTTGTAATTCATGAGCTGCTTTTTGAAAGAATGCTCACTTGTCTGCTCAGCAAAACATTAAAAGAACAAAACAAAAACTGGGCATTCTCATACTGTCCAGCTGGGAGGCAATGTAATTGGCCTGTAAACAAATTGCATTAATCTCTGAGAAGCGATTTGCAGCAATACCAAATTATCTCTGGGCTCCGTGTAGTAAAAGATTCCATGATAGTTTGATCACATAAAAGCAGGCTTTGGAATTGCAGTTGTAAATCTAGTGTATAGGAAATCGGGGGTTTGTGGCCATCTTACTGCCATTCATTTGTGTAAACCACACTTTTTGGAGAACTGATGAATTCTCTTACATATTGTGGAAAATACAAGCATTTCCAAACTCTCAAATGGAAAAATAGTAATTTGGGCTCAGGGTCAGATTGGGCCTGTCTTTTAAATGTTCCTCTTCCCTAGTGCTGGGAAAGTAAATTGTCATTTAAAAACTGACTGTGCCACCTTCTACTTCTCCCTACTTTACCAAGTTACCTCTTCGAAGGCAAGGTTCATATCCTTTCTGTGAGGTTCTGAAGAGGTCATTTTGAATTGGGAGAGTATCTTCTATAGATGTTCAGTGTTGGTTCCAAATTAACACAAGAGACAAACTGCTCATGCATTTTGTATCCACAATTTTTAAAATTTAAGTTTTTCTACAGTTTTTTTTAAAGGATGAAAAAAACCAACTCTAGGGAATGTCTTTGCAAAAGCTATTAAATATATTTACAAGGTTCATTGTGCATTACGGTTAGGGATGTAGTTGCACAGCTTGACAACAGAGGGAAGAATTGCTCAACAGCAACAGCCAGTTGTTTCCCACTGCTTTTTATTTAGAGGCAGCTTGTAATTTTGTTTCAGACATTCAGATTGAGTATTCTTATTTCCCTTGTAATCTTACCTTGAAAAAAAAATCTTCCCCCCTCCCCCTCCAATTTTCCAGTTGTGGAAGTAGATAAAGTTCAGTACATTCACTGTAATTACAGTATGTGTTTGTGCTCCCCAGTAAAAATTTGTTATGCCTGTTACTGGCTTAAAATATCTTTTGAATTTTCCTCTGAACTTCACGTACAAAATGAATATTAAGAAAAACTCTTTTGTGTTTCTTTCTTTTTCTTTTTCTTTTTTTGCTAGGAAAAGGCTTGTCTTTAATGAGAGGAAAGATTACTTTGTTTAATTAGGGATATGATATCTCCTTCAGCCTCCAAGCAGCTAACTCAAAGTCCTTAACGAGTTAACTGATGTGTACTGTAAAATAAATGAAAAAGTAGGCCTTTTCATTAAACGCAGTAATTAAATACTCATGCTGTTCTGATGGTGTTCCTTTTTCTAGGTGGCTGATAGCAATCATAGCTGTAAAAGCTCATTTTATTTTTTGGTTATCAAAAATCATGAAATCCCTTAGTGTTCCCTTGGTTCTGTGTTGTCAGTGAACTTGCCAAGGGTACGCTCTGTCCCATCCAGGTCACTGGTGAGGGTGTTGGACAGGACTGGAGCCAGTGTTGTCCCCTGGGGTACTCCCGTAGTCAACTGGACTCTAACTGGACTTTGTGCCACTGACTGAATATGGACTACAAAAATGAATACTGTTACTGACAATGCTAAGAACTTACTATTCTGTTGTATGCATTTAATTTTATTGTATTATAATAATAGAACTTGTGATATAAAGGTGTGTCTTAAAATAATTGCTGTTCTGTTTGGTTTTTTAACCTTGGCTCCTTGAAAAGCAGAGATTAAGAACTGATTTCCTTTAAACCTTCCCACCTGACCTCAGTGTCAGTCAGTGTCAAATTCTAGATGTTTCTACTTCTTTAAAGCTGTGCTTTATTAAGTTCAGTTTTTGTTAGACTGCTGCCTCACAAGTATACGATTTAAAACCCTGACTTTGATTTAATATTTATCATTAATTAGGGAAGTGACTTGCTTCTTTATTTACAGACTTCATCATCACAAGCTGCTTGTTAACTTACCATTCACTTACTATTTCTCATGTCAGTGATAAGCTAATGTTCAGAACACAGATGTATTAGGTTGCCTCCATATGGTGCTTTGTCTAATGAATCAATTAGCTATTTGGAAAAAAATCTGTGTGGTTTTTTTTTCCTCTTGGTGAAAAGTAACCCTACAAATGGTAGAACAGGTTTTCATTGATGTTTGAGCATATTTTAGGCAAGGAGTTTGCAATAGTCTTTATAGGTTCTCATTAAAAATGTATTTGCACTTGGGAAAACCAGGGGTTTTGTTGGCTTTAAAGTTTATAGTTGACAAATTTTGAAGAGATAATGAATCAAAAATTAAGTTATACCCTTCTATTCTAGTAACTTCATGCCATCTCTATGGCATTGGAGTCTTTAGGCTCCTTTGAGAAGCTGGGTTTTTTTTCAAATGGTTAACAATTCATTTACCAGTGCAATGCTCATTTCAAAGGCTTGCAAAGTAAACATTTGCACATGCAAATAGAGTAACATATGAATGTTTGTGGATTTGGCTCTGCAGACTTGTGGAGTCACAAACTTCAATACTTCTACGTACCTTCCTTTTGAAGGACAGAAATCAGTATCTAAAATCAGACCCGGTATTAGTCAGTGCTCATGCATTCTATGTCAGTAACCTGGGATTTTTGCCTTGCTCAATATAAAGTTAGAATATTTTGTATTGTAAAAGTGTGTGTTTTACTGTTGTCTTCTCAGATGAAGTTATTTATATGTCCTATGCTGGTTAGTTCTCCGTTCCCTATGAAACTGCTCTACTTACTAATTTCTCTGTCCAAAAGAGATTAAATATATTTTGTTTAAGCTGTCAAATATGTTAAGTTGCAGTATAACCAGTATTTTGTTTTTAAGAAGGCATATATAAAGTTCTTTAATATCGTATTTTGAAGCTATTCTAGTCTTTCAATTTGTTTTTCAAGTAAAAGTACACTGTAATACCCATAAAAACTTCAAAATACTTTTCCTGGAAACGTTTAAAGGGATGTGTCAGACTTGTTTCACTGTCTTTTTAGATGCAAGACATTTTTGTGCTTGTTAGCATTAAATATTACAGTAAACTTTGATAACTCCTAAATTGGAGTCTTTTAATAGATATAATTAGAACTAATTACTCGTCAATGAGAATCTTTCCAAATCTGACTATTTTTTTGATATTTTTTTTTTAGCCTCTCTATCAGCCATATGTTGTCAGTTTTAACATCACTGCTGAATTCTGTTTAACTCGCTCCCTCTTCTCATTCCCCCTGGACTCCCTGCCTCACCCAGCACCCACTGGGTACTTAATATTAAATATCAAATGCTGTAAATAGTCACACACAAACTGCACACATGTATGTGAAAAGTGCCAATAAAAATAACCTGGAGTAGCTGCTGGGTGCTGCCATGTGTTGCATCTGGGGAAGTCTGGCTTAAGCAGGTTAAACGATTGCTTGTTGGTATGTTCAGAATATATTAAAGTAATTGCAGACCTGCACTTGAACTGTGTCATAACAGAAGAAGGAATATTTTGGTGTTTAATGGCAAGATAAAAATGAGGTAAATAATGCAACTCTCGAGACTTGTAGCATCTTAAATATTGCAAATCCAAAGCATTATTGGCACCAAACGTCGGTTTCATGTTGACATAGGAAGGTGGAATGGTGAGATCAGCACGGTAATTTTTCCGAGGAAGCTGTTTCTTTAACAGTTTTCTGTCCCTCTCACCTGAGCTTGAGCAGCCACCGGCCAAGACACTGTAACAGGATTATCATCCTGTGAGGAAGGAGACAGGGACGGCGGAAAGAGAGAGGCAGTGATGAAAGCATGTCCTGCAGGAGCTGTCACTTACTGCTGCCTTAAAATAAAATAAAAACCCCCCACATCAGCAGGGATTTTAGCTGTGCGTTGATATTTAGAAAAGCAAGATTGTTTTAAGTCAAAACTTGCTTAACATAGTGTGTCTGGTGTCACCGTGCTACCATGCTGCTGCTTTACACCTTCTTCATTTCTTCCTTAGAATCAATCTACCGCCGTGGAGCCAGAAGATGGAGGAAGCTGTACCGAGTGAATGGGCATTTGTTTCAAGCCAAACGTTTTAACAGAGTGAGTACTGTTGCATAAAATGTTGGGTTTTGGTAATATTCTGTGGGAATTGTTTTCTCAGTCTGTGCTTTTTCTGTATTTGAGTGTTGAAAAGAAAGGAAAAGTAAGATCCTTATTCCTGTGACTTCTCAGAGTGTGCAGTGTTATTCAGGTAGCAACAATCAGAAAAACTAGAAAGTCTTTGAATCTGGGATGGAGTTAATGTGATTGGTGGAAGATATTTATTTTTAAAGTCTCTAAAAAACATAGTTAATGACTGTTCAAACTGCATACTTAGGTCAGCTTTTCTTCTCCCCGTTCTTGATGTGATTTTGATTGCTTGTTAGGATAATCTTTTGCCTCTAGTACTTTTTGTGATTCTTAAAGTCAGGGCTCTTTCTGGCAGCTTTTACCGTTTTGCATCTGAGGTATTACAAAATCTAATTTAAAAAACAAACCAAACACCAACCTGATTCATTGAGCCAAAATACAACTGATTAAGAATCTGACTTAATCCACATAAGTGAGTGTATGTAGCTTTAAGGCTGAGACACCTCCTTCCCCTATCCCATTATGCCTGAGGATTTCAGCAGGGATTCAAATGTAGTGTGTGCTTTGGGCATTTCCCTACCAAACAGTACAGTGAAGTCACTTGGCTTCTTGATTCAGCAAGAACTTTCTTTTTTTTAATTAAATCAGCATATTTTTTTTCTAATATGCCCCCCCCCCCCACTCCCAAACTGCATTGAAAGAAGTAAAAGCCCCTTAAAACTCAGTATGTTATGACTAGATGGGTGAGCAATGTCATATCTGAAGCAGGATATGCACGTGGGTACCAACTCAATCTGTTTAATTTATAGTATGAAGCATATTTTTTCTGTACTTATTTGCTACGTAGTTAAAACAGGTCTTTGAAACAATGTGAGCAGCAACCCTCCACATTAATAATCCATAATTGATTACCATATAGGTAATGCTGTTTTAATGGAAATTAGGCAAATAGTGAATTTACATATAAAAATCTTGAATCCTCATTAGCACACCTTACAACAATCAAGCATCCTAACCAAGGCTACTTTGTTATCACTGTAAACAAATGAAGTCACTCACAGCCAGAACACAAAGCATGTCCCACTGAAGTTAGTAATAAACTTGACGTGAACTGTGAAATGTGACATTAAAATGTATAAATTAATAAATTATGGTCTTGTATGTATTACTGAGTTAAGTACCAAATGTCAATGTTGACTGAAGTTTTAAGGATGGAGTATTACCTCACGAATTAATTTGTTTTTCAAAATAACCATTGAAACCTCAAGGAAATGAACACATGCAGGAATCCTTTAATCCTATGGAACTTCATGTAAAAAGTAACTTTTTCTTCATCCTGTGTTTGATTTGGAGAGGTATGAGAGAGAAACCTGCGTTACTGAAAGAATTTGGGAGCTGTCTTTCTGTCTCTTTTTTCATTTATTTATTTCCTTGCTTCCCTACATCTGACTGAAGTAAATGAATTCTCTTTTTGTATGTCATTGCCAGGGCCTAAGACATTTTATTTAATCTTAATGTTTCTGCTGTAAACCTGTACAAGAAAACTGCAGGAAGCGTGATGGACCGGGAATTTTGGAAGAAGTGGCTGTAGATGCCCAAGGCTTCCTCTCTTCTTAGGCAGGATATGGGGGTTTGGGTCTGGTTTTTTTTCCTGGGCAGTGCAATTCAGGTTTCTCCCACTCCAGCAGGACTGGCTGTACAGAGGAATGGGACGTAGTTCAGTTTTGCTTTCTACAACTGTCCAAATAAGAGAAGGGTGATACAGAAAAAATCTCTTTTCAAAATGATCTGTTTGATCTTTTTTTTTAAAAAAAAAACCTTTCTATTTATTTTTTCTAATACTGTGAGTAAGGGTTTATAGCAGCTGAATGCTTTTGGGCAGGACACGGTGTGTGATTCATTAGTCTGAGGATCTGAATAACCGCACTCGAACTTGGTGTTTGCCGGGAGGAACAGACTCTCTCTGTTTGGTGGCTCTGGGACGGTTGCAGGGCTCTGCTGAAGCCTGGAAGGGGGGACGAATGGAGGGCCTCATGTGCTGCCTGCAGAGCCACAGGCAACGGTGGAGCTGGGTGCAGTAACTGCTGGAGAAAAGTTGCAGATAGGGATTAAGGAGTAAGTTTTCTGTTGGTGACCTGTGTAGAGGGATCACTGGGACTGGGTGACTTCTTGGCGTGTAAGAATCTCACGTCGCTCTTTGGCACTTTGGGTGAAGTGGATAAAATGACTGCAGCTCACATACACTGGAAAAATTATTTAAAGACTTGCCCTGTTAAAGTCAACAGTAGGATGTCTGGCTTCTTAATTTGTCCTCATTTTGGATTTAAGTTATTCAGATGCCATGTTGTTGCATGTTTAAAAAAGGCCATGTATTTTTAATACTAAATAGTGCAACGTACAGAGCTTTTTATATCAGGCTTCATAGGTGAGTTTTAATCATGCAAAGTTTCTACTGCTGTTGTACCACTGTTAAAGTAGGTAGGTGCAGATACAGAACGTTATTCATACTTTACCTTGGTTTTTGTAACATTTTGTACCAATCTTCTCCAAAGCAGTCAGTTTGCATACTTTTATGCATAATTGTGTAGTACAAATTCCTGTCAGATTTGTTTGGGTAACCTCTGTCAGAACCTGAAATTCAGAATATAGTTATTTTCTAGGAATGATTTGCTAATGCTAGGCTGTGCTGTGTTCCATGTGCTGGAGATGGTTGTTTTCTTAGCATTCATTAAATAACAACCGCATTTACCTAATTGCAGGCATGAAGTGCAACCTTCAGTTATTGGGGAAATCCTGGATATTCTCAAAACTATTATTAACCATCTATTAGGAGGTGACGAGGATGGGGTCTTGTGTGGTGGGTTCTTGCTGCTGGGTAAGCTACTCACCTACAGAAGGGAACTGATGATTGAACTGGTGATGTGTTCTGGCTTCCAGAGAGCGTACTGTGGCCAGTGCAGTGAAAGGATATGGGGTCTCGGAAGGCAAGGCTACAAGTGTATCAACTGCAAATTGTTGGTCCATAAGCGCTGTCATATACTCGTTCCACTGACCTGCAAAAAGCATATGGTAAGTGTGCATTCTGTGTAAGGCTAAGGTCTGTCACTTGTGTCCTGTGTCACTGTTTCTAGATGTGCATCCGATGCCGTTAAAAGCTGTGCACGGCTGTAGGTGTGTAACAGTCGGTGGTGTCTGGCTTTCAGTTTCTGAAATGTTTGTGGAGGACAAGCCTTTGGGTTGTGAGCCACAGAGAGAAAGCAAGAAAAGAAAACTTGTGATAGGACTTAGTGTGAGCAAGTTTGAGTTTGACTTCTCCAGTAAACCTATTGCATTTTATAGACAGAGGGTTGTCATTACAAGTCTTTTGTTCTTTGAAGCCTATGGGAATGTTTTAAGAACTAAGGCACTGGTGTGGTTTTTGCACTACTGCTTGCAAAATGGCTTCTTGTTTTCATGTTCTTGCCACCTCGGTTTCTCCAGGGCTGTTCCCATCCTCTCCATTCCCCTTGTGTGCTCCAGGGGCAACTCTAGTGTCTTTCCTGGGCTTTAAACCTTTAAATATGTATCCCTGTATTTTTATTTTTTCTAGCCCTTCCCCAACCTCATCACAGACTATAACCAGTATCTTGCTGGTTGTTGCTTCACGTTGTCTCTTTATTGGGATTGCATATGACTTGCCTTGACATCATTAGATGCTTTGCCAATTTATTAGTGCACGTTTGCAGGCCTGCTGCTGTAGTCCTACATGCCTCATTATCTTATTATTTGCAACTCCACAATTGTATGATTGTATAGTTATCAGTTGTGAACGAGCCCAGGGTCCAGACATGTACTACAAAACTACTTGGTGTCGTGATCGTTACCAATGTGTGCAGAATGAGGAATGCTTCATGTTTTTGAAACAGGAAAGGAATATGCTGGTGCTCTAAATGGAGTGTGTAACATCATGCTGAGGGGTTTACTTTGCTGCAGCTCCATGTGGAACTGACTCAGTAATCTTAAATAGAATTAAAGTTTGACCTTTGCAATAAAATACAGTAATCTTACTTCTAGAAGACAGCCCAACATCCGTTCTAGTTGCAGGGAATGGTTGACATAGGGTTTAGGCTCATAAAAATACTAATATTCAGAATTACTTTCTACAAAATCGAGTTTTCATTCTGGAAGATACAAACATGGGATCTCATTGCGCGGTACTTACATGGCAAGACGTGCCCACTAAAAAGGGACTGCATAAACCAACCTTTTTTTCCTCTGGAACTTGTGTTTTGCAAGGATTCGGTCATGCCTACCCAGGAACCTCAGTTAGATGATAAAAATGATGAAGTTGACCTCCCTTCAGAAGAAACTGATGGAAGTGAGTATTCTCATGTGAAGTTGGGATTTGTGTGTTTCTACTCTGTCTGGGTTTTTTAAAGCTTCCTTTGGATTAGCTCTAGTTTGGTCCCATGGACTAAATGCTCATGAGGGATGCAGTTACAGTAAATGTTTCTCTGAAGTATATTATTCGGTTTGGTTTCACCCAAACTTTACCTGATCTGAAACCATTCCAGAAAGTCAAGTTAAGCACAGGGTTGGCAACAATAGATTTATGTTTAAAAACAAACAAAACCCCTGCACTTCAGACCCAAACTATGATGCCAATACCACACTTGGATTTAAGTATTCCTTAATCTGGTGCAATTTGGAGTGCTCTTTCCAGGTTAATGTCTTTAATGGTTTACCCTGTCTTGTGTTAAGGGCCCATCTTTCACACTCAGTGTCCAAAACGGCTCTGGCCTTTGTTGGAGTCTGTTCTGAGCTGAAAGGTTCATTGAAGAATTTCTTTCTGCCTCAGAGTTGGTTGTTTCTGCTCTTTGGATCTGCTGTTGGGATTACAAGAATAAAGTGGAAAAACCTCATCAGCTGTCCCATAGCATTTAAAACAACTAAATCATCTTCCCATTTGTGAGGTTTTAAAATTATTTCTAGTGAAGGCCTTGATAACCACACTGTCTGTTTGATTTCTTTTCCAGTTCCCTACATTCCTTCAAACCGGAAACATGACACCATTAAAGATGACTCTGAGGTATGTTTTACAAGTATTTTCGTAATTCACATTGACACACCCTTAATCATACAACCTTTTATAAAACCTTTTATATTTTCCCTTTTTTTTTTTTTTTCTGGTACCTTTTAACAAGGCTGGGGTTTCCTTCTGAAAACTTTTTCAAGCGTTTTTGTTGGGTTTTTCAGACCTCTTCTGTGTGTAGCTCATGTTATCCCAGTCATGATGAGAGAAAGACTTTTTTTCTCTTTTATTTTTTTTTCACTCCCTTCTATTCATGTTGGAACAACAGGGATTTAGGAGAGCGTTTGACTTTATTGGTCCTTGCAACAAATAGTGGCTTTGACATTGCCTTGTCTGCTCTCTCTAATGGATGTGCACCCTTCCTCACCCTCAGGCTGCCTCTCCAGGCAATGTTCAGCCTGATAATACATTAACTCTCCAGCTCTCTGGGATGTTTCATATCACTAATAACCTAATCATTTATAGGCTGCTCCTATGGAAGTACAAGTAGAATAACATACACTTAAGATTCGTTTTTTCAGCTCTTTTGTAGCAGATGGTCTGACCTAGTCTCTGGACACCACAAAATTTACTCCCTTTAAAGCAGCTTGAAAAATCCCAATAGACTTTAATTCTAAAGGTTTTCAAGGCATTTCTTTTAAAAATGCTTCTGGCATTTTTAATAAACAGGCTGCACTCTGCATGCACTGGCAGTGGATATACAGTTTGATATCCTGCTTTTAACAAGCCTGCACCTTTTCTTCCACTATTTCCACTACAATACTTGTCACTACCATTATTTCACACTCAAGTAGCTCCTGCTCTTGGGTTAATGACTGCCTTATTTTTGGTCACGTGTCTTAGGTTTTATCTCAAATTCAGAGATGGAAGGATATAACCTTAAAACACAGTGGAGAATAATTTTAATTGCTGTTTAAAATGGCTGACTTCTGCCCTGGTCAGTACACAGGGAGATACTGTTTGTATTTAAATTTTGGTAGGTGCTGTTTGCTCCGCTGTCCTGAATTACATGCTCTGATTTTTCCCACCTTGCTTTTGAGCTTCACTAATATAAGTTAAGGTATCCTACAGAGAGGCAGTGGCATTCTGGGAGCTGCTTTGACTAGAATCTTTAAGCTCAGAGCAATCTCTTCTAAGAGCAGTCAATCCTAGATCAGGATTCTTTATATAAGTACTTTGCATAGTTCAGCAGAATGCTGAGCTCTCTACAAGTACAGTGGTATGAGGTCAGATAAAAATAGGCCACAGAAGTGTGTCAAAGCATTGTATATATTAGTAAAAATGAAATGTCAGAGTACACGCTGCATTTGTGTAGTTCACCTGCTTGATTTTATCTCACATTTTCCCATCTAATTCCAACAAACAGTCAAGATAAATTTTATAATTTTAAATAATTAATTTTAAAATAACATTCTTCCTCAAGGAGTATTTTCTGCAAATTTTCACATTTGAGAAAATCGCATCTGCTTCTGTATGTTCCCAGGCACCTATTAGGAATATTAATATTCATAGAAATATTAATTAAAACTGTAGTGAACTTGATACAGACAACTCTGCCTAAACTGAAACCAGGACAGGTATATACATGAGCAAACTATTGTTTCCTCTTCTCTCCTCTTCTTGGGTGGCCTTTACTCATTTGAACAGAATGAATATTTGTCAGAAAATGAAAGATGCTCCTCACTTAGACCACGTGGAATTATCATTGGCACTGTTGTTCAAGAATTGGAATAAAACTTCATTTTTTCAAGGCACAGCTTTCTGTTTCCAGTAGGGAGTATTTAAATGAGTAACTGAACAAACTAGTGCCTTGAAAAAAGCAGAAACTTTTAGTAAAACAATACCAAGCAAACTTTTCTGACCAAGTGTGTTACAATCAGCCATTCCCATCTGTGTGCCAGTGACAAAGGCAGCAAACTCAGCAAATCCTGTCCCTGGTTAAAGTCCTCTTTGCTTTTACAGTTACTTGTTATGAGAATGTCATCTGTTTGTGTCATTTGTTTCTTTTCCTGCAGGACATCAAACCAGTCATTGATGGAATGGATGGAATTAAGATTTCTCAGGGGCTTGGACTACAGGACTTTGATTTAATCAGAGTTATCGGACGTGGAAGTTATGCCAAAGTTCTTTTAGTACGGTTAAAAAAGAACGATCAAATTTATGCTATGAAGGTAGTGAAAAAAGAATTGGTCCATGATGATGAGGTAAAAGTCTGTGTTAATTGTATTGTTACTGTAAAAACAAAAAACATTTAACTAAGGCGGCAGCTAAGGTTTTAGACAATAATTCTGTAACAGTTTTACTGACTTTTGAACTCATTTGTCGTCTGCGTAAAGCACCAAGATTAAATCTGAGAGAAATGACTCTCACTTTAATAATAAGTAACAATTATTAGAAGTCTGTCAAATGCATGTCAAAAATAATCCAACCTGGATGTGCTAATCTGTAAGTGAGAGAAATAGGGCACTTCGTTTGGAAAGAAAACAAAGGTGTTTTCCAAGGGAAACAAGTTGAGCTGCGAAGTATTGTCTGTATTTAAGAACAAGATCTGAAACTGTCCTTACAGTCACGATTGGAGAGATCACGTGTGAGTGACGCAGTTCTCTGGAATATTTTTCCTTGGGTTTTAAAAAAAAAAGTGTTTTATTACCATGTAAGGTCATATGGGGGGGTGGGAGAAAAAGGAAGAAAAATCTCCACCCAACCCTTTGTGTTTTTCCTGTATTATTCATACTTCTTGAAAAGTATAGATTTCTACATCCATTCTGTTTTGTGTGTGTGTGTAACTGTGATGAATCAATCCCAGCAAGCAGGGCAGGCAGATCTGAATCACCTGTGCTGCCATCGGACTGGAACCTGCTGTGTTAAAATACTGGGATGGGGCCTGGGGTAACTGGGAGGTGTGTGGCCAGACCACAGCTCTGAGAAGATAGTGGGGAGACCCGAGGGAAGGCTAAGAAGCGATGTCAGGCTGGAGTGGGACACTGCAGAGTGGCAGTGTGTGTGACAGGTATGACACCGTGCAGTAGCTGAGGAGTAGAGAAGTGCTGTGTCACCCTCGTGGGTGGAATTAATCAAATAAAATCAAAAAGGAGGTGGACAATCAGCCTCCCCATATAGGGAATGGCTTAGATATTTGTTCTCACAATAGTGAACTTTTCAAATAGAACACAGTTTTTAGGTTGATGATGTTTTATTGGTTGTATGCTGTTAGACTGGATTTCTTGAAAGCAGGATGTTGGAAAACCCAAACCAAGTTGCTTTAAGTACTTGTGTTGGTGGTTTTAATCAGTTTCTTTGGCTGCCTTTTTTTGTTGTTATTCCAGAGGCTGGGGTTAGGAGACAGAACTTGTAAAGTTCTAAACTACTTTGGCTCACTCATTAAGTTGATTGTTCTTGTTATGACCGATGATTAGACTGTTGTGTTGAGTTTTTTTTTTTTAGCATGTCCTTTTTAAAGAAGGTAGAAGCTAAATAAAAGTATTATTTAATGAGTTATGTGGTTGTTCCTGGGAATCGGAGATAGATAAGGAAAGTCCTTCTTGAATAGTTGCTCTCATGGGAAATTCATTGAATTCTCTGAATGCATGAGATCCTGTAGCGGAGACTTTACCTAGTAAATGTTTCATGGAGAAAGAAAATGAATTACAAAGCAAGTATCAGTGTGTTTAAATCAGTGCTTTTTAGGAAATGGTTGATAATGGGAGAGAAGGAAAGATTCCTTTCAAAATGAGATTGAAGCCAATCAAATACCTGGGCTTCTGCTGTGTAAGGAACCTCATTTGGTAAGAACAACGAAGAAGTGGATATGTCCATTGTTTTATTAAAAACTGGATTTTTGGCTCATGTTTGGACCCACGTTTACCCTTCCCAGATGTTAGAACTTGGCTTCAGCCTCTCCTGAAAGTCTCTGACACTTAAGAATTGTTTTGATTGGACAAACTACTCAGACTTTGGTAGTTTGAATTAATTTTGAATTTCAGATGAGAAAGTGCTCAGTTTATTTGAACCTTTTAAAAACTAGAAATTCATGTTGCTTGTGTTACTGGCCTGAGTTGCTTCAGCAGCCTTAGGATCACTTATCTACAATAACTGAATTCATTTCCAGGAAGCAATGTGAGCAGTGTATCAAATATTGCCAATGTATGATACTTTTAAATGGCTTCAGTTCTGTCCAATTATTTTTAAATAGTTAAGAAACTTCTGAATATATAATTGAGTTAAAATGTTATAACTTCCTCCAGATTTTAGGGGTTTTTTGTCTTTCTGGAGAATGTATGTAATATGCTGGTATGTGTAAGGAAGCAGAGTTGTTCACAATCTCTTTGTTTTTTCTGGGAATACCCACCGTGGTCATCCAGCAGGAGTTCTGATTGTTCAATTACTCTGTTTCAGGATATTGATTGGGTACAGACAGAGAAACATGTGTTTGAACAGGCATCCAGTAACCCCTTCCTAGTTGGTTTACATTCATGCTTTCAAACAACGAGTCGGTAAGAAAGATCTGAAATTATTTCATTTTGCAAATCTTGGTGATTGTACTAACTGCTTCTCATAAAGCAAACGTAACCCCTGCTGCCCCAGTCGGGAGTTTTTGGAAGGAAGCACTGGGATGGTCAGGGATTTGGGTCTCCTGGGTCAGCCCCTCACCAGCCTGGTGTGGAGGAAAAGGCCCAGGGCATATCCCAAGGGAGGAGGAGGAGCCGTGCGCTGTGTTCCCGAGCACAGGCCCTGTGGCTCCAGGAGCAGGAGGATGGGAACAGGGTAAACCAGAGACAGGTTATAAAAACCCCAGCTCTCCTGAAAGGCTGAATGGGTTCTCAGCGAGCCAGATGGGTCTGTCTCTGTTCTTCAGAACAGCTGAGGAGTTGGGCTGCTAAGTAAAAATAGTTTTTCTTAACTTAAAAACCTACAGGATTTTCTGTATATGAAGTATTTTTTACCTTAGCACACACTGAAGTAGGTGATTTCAGTTGAAGAAGTGATTAATAAACTCTTGGCTACTTTGAAATACTTCTTCCTGTCCTTGTGTGCACAGTCCAAAGTTAATTATTTCCTTTTGCAATTGGAATAAGAAGAAAATCAAGGGGAACTTTTATGCCTGTGCTTATGATGTTCCTGAGGCATCGGAATGTGTGTGAGGGTTGTGGTGACATTGTTTTGTGTGACATTTCTGTAATCCCTCGTGATGTAAGATAAAAGTTATTCTTCCAGCTTACTTGAATGGCACACAGTGTAGAGTACCACAGTTTTAAGAAGTTTTCATGGCTCATCCAGTCATCTGTCCTTAATAATCACTTGTTCATTACAAAGTGTATTGTCAGTTCTTAAAACCCTCAGGGATGCACCATTCCTTCAGGCCCCAAACTTTCGACCCCTTAATGGTTACAGTCGTAGGAAACAGCATTTTCCAAGCAGGAAAAAATGAAGCTGAGATAAAGGAAGTGAAGAAACTGTATGAGGAGTGTTCTGGAGGTACATGGTCTGGGCAGTGTTTTGGAGCAGGGAGAAGGAGCAATCCCCAAAGGTGTTTGACGAAGGATTTGACCAAAAAGAAATTTGTCTTTCAGGCAAAAATAAAAAAACCAACAAAAAAACACCAACAAAAGAAACCCTCAAAAAACCAGCCCTCTGGACAACCAACCACCTAGGGTGAAAGGTCCATTTAAGTTAAACCAACATTCACAAACACCTTCACACCAAATACTAAGTAGCATTGAATGTCTAATAAAAATTTACTGGTCGGGCAGAGTGAAGTTTTGAGAATGAGATTTCTTACAAATATTGAGGGGAAAAAAAACCCAGGGTGAATTCAGCAATGGAAAGATCCTTTGGTGCTGCTTTGGTAGTTACACTGACATAGCTGAGGAGCAGCCAGAGGAAAAAACCACGCTGAAGACAGTCAGAGCTCTCTGTATTTCTCTTGTATCTTGTCCTGTTTTTCCAGCCTGGCTTCTCCTTGCAGTGAAACTGGAGTCTTATGTTTATAACTCCAGCCACTTGCCATGGATACAGCCGTGAATAAATCCTTCAACATCGGGTTGTGTGAACTGGCCCAAAGAAAACAAGTTGTGACATGAGCACCGTGTGTCTGTACGGGCACTAACGGGGGGGGAAGTTCTGAAGGAACACGTTTCTCTTAAAATCTGGCTAAAATTCTATTTAAGATAAAATAAACGTGTACTTAAGGGACGCTAACTGATGCTAAAAGTGGCTGCTTATATTGTTTCAGATACTAGTGATGCTCATTTTATTATTGTAATAAAACATGCCCTTGGATTTGCCAAGGATTCCCGGGTAGGGGTCTGCTGAGGATGGCAACAATCTGAAACCGCCCCTCCCCCTGCAAAACCAGTGGTGTTGGGAGTAAATCCCTCTAAAACCAGCAAGGCCCACCAGTATTCACACATGTGCTTGGACATACTTGACACAAAGCAACTTGAAATTGCAGGTTGTGAATGGTGCTAAAGCGTTGGGAGCTGCTAAATGGGACAGGAAAGTTGGAAGCAAAAAATACCAGGAATGCTGTAATACTCATTTTTTTAATGAGTACTTAATTTATTTTTATTTAACTCTAGTGTTTATATTCTTGCAGAGAGGCTACTGAAAGACCTGCAAGCTGGGTTGTGTCCAATTTTTACCTTTTAAGTTTTTAACTTAAGTTTTTCAAATGAAGAATCCTTCTCAAAGGAAAAAAATAAATCTTTAATTGTTACTCATTAGAAAGAGTATGAATGAGGGAGTGGAGCATGTATTTTCCAAATGGAATGGTTTCCAGTGTGTGAACATGTGGGAAGCTTTTCCTTCCTGGAGAATGAGGTGTGTAAAAACAAAAAAAGAAAAAAAGTTGTGTGTCCTGGGGCAGCCACGGCCTTCATGGCTCCCTCAGCGTGTGGCTCTCCTGGAGGTCTCTCTGACCGTGGCTGGGATCATGTTTTCCCAAGGATGAAACCTTCCCTGCAAAGCCTAACAGGAGTCTCTTTATAAGCCTGATTCCACCTACAGTTCTTTCCCTGCTGGCTTTTCTCTGGCTGGGTTTGCGAAGGCTATTGCGAAGCCTTGTTCTGCAGAGGAACTAACGGGCCTCGATGCTGCAGCCGTTGTGTGCCCACATCTTCCCTTCAGTGAATGCTCTGTGTGGGGAGGGACAGAATTGGGTCCCCTTTCTTTTAATTCCCACTTTGCTACAGATCAAGGCCTTGGCAAAGTCAAGGGAGAGAGGGATTTCATTCCCTGTCCCACTG
Source organism: Nycticryphes semicollaris (assembly GCA_013400055.1). Classification (NCBI taxonomy): domain Eukaryota; kingdom Metazoa; phylum Chordata; class Aves; order Charadriiformes; family Rostratulidae; genus Nycticryphes; species Nycticryphes semicollaris. The sequence goes on from VXBJ01003623.1 coordinate 375,352, forward strand.
CCTCACCAAGTGTAGTTTTCATCTCTGAGAACTGATGGGCACCTATGAATCGAGTCTCTCAGTCCTCAAATTTCTAGCACATTTCTGCTATTATTTGTAAGTCACTTCTTTAAAAGTCTCTGTATCACTATAGACTGGGGGGTTTTTTACATCTGTCACCGAGAGAGTACCTCACACCTCGCTCTCGGGGATGCTGCTCCAATAGCTGTGGAGGTTTCAGGGCACACAGAGGCCTGTGTTGTGCTGCTGCCTCTCCTGTACCTTTACTCTGGCATTTAAATAAAGGCTGGGATCCCAACTGACGTGGATCAAATATATACCCTCTTGGGTTTTCTCTTAAATAGTTTCTGTACCTGTAAGAAATGGACAAGACTAAGTCAAGAGTGGAATGAAAACAGCTTAAGTTGGAAGGATAAGACTAGCTCTTGCTTCTTGAGAGTTTCCTTGGAATCCATTAATGGTATTATATACTTTCAGATTGTTTCTTGTCATAGAGTACGTCAACGGGGGAGATCTTATGTTTCATATGCAACGGCAAAGGAAACTGCCTGAAGAACACGCAAGGTATTTCACTGACACAGCTGAGGGGGGGGCTTGTGTCATAGTTGTTTCATGTTGTGTGAAACACCTTCTAAACTTCATCCCATGAAAGAGTATTTAGAGCAAAGAAAAGGGGAGAAGATGATTCTTAAGTTTAGAGTGTACTGTCCTGGGAAGAAATGGAATATTATTATTTTGAAGGATAGGTTGATTTTTTGTTTTTAAAGAAAGGAAACATATTGCTAAGTAGTAACAGCTATTCCTGTTTACTGTTATTGCTTCATATTTGGGTAATGCTTCCTTGATCTGCTGACAGAAGATGTAACTTTTCCACTTATTTAATCTCTTAAGGAATTAATACTGGTCAGAGAAGAAGTAGCTCTGAATATGCTGAAAATACACGTCTTCTCTGTCATACTTGGAATTTTCAGGAAAAAAAATCTGTAGGATAGAGAATAAATATTTTATCAATTAATAGACTCAAAACAATAATTTCCTATATCTAAGGAATGGGTTTACGGTGTATGAGGTCAGTGTCCTTATGAATAACTGTGGCTTCTTTGTGCTCTACTGTTGATAGAGAGCAGCTGACTGTAAAGCGATGTTTTAACAACAGGTATTTTTAATTGCAGTAGCTTTTCTACAATCTTAATGCCAATAAGAATTTTCTCCTTTTTAATTTCAGGTTTTATGCTGCTGAAATCTGTATCGCTCTAAACTTCCTACATGAAAGGGGCATAATCTACAGAGATTTAAAACTAGACAATGTTCTGTTAGATGCAGAGGGTCACATCAAGTTAACGGATTACGGCATGTGCAAGGTAGGAATTTTCTTGCCGCTTTTGTGTCCCTGCCCTTCAATATTGTAGCTCTGCTTGGGCTTCTGAATCAGCTGCTGCATCCAGTGATAGTAGAGAAAACTGAGAGTAGTTACCCTGATCTTAACGCTTGTGTTACTGAGCCTGGGATTTGGTTGTGGAAGAAACTTGTTTCAATGTAAATAAATAGTAAGGAAAATGTTGTTACAAATGTGTTGTGACTCAGTTTCAGACATTTAATTTACGGAAGAAAAACTGTAGTCAGGAGCCAGATTTGAGCGCTCCGAGGAGTTACTTTGCTGTAGCATTGCCTTTTTTTAAATGAAGGTCTTTAGACTCTAAGCAACTTGGCTTTATTAGTCTAATTAAGGGAAATTCCCGGAAAAGGAGGCCAGTTTTTAATTTATGAAATGATTTATGCACGTAGGAAGGTTTGGGCCCTGGTGACACCACAAGCACTTTCTGCGGGACACCAAATTATATTGCACCAGAGATTCTCAGAGGAGAAGAGTATGGTAAGCTGTGGCTAAACAGTTTGTAGTTATAATAAATCACAAAGCAAAGTTCTAGTTGTTCCATGTTGGTTCAAATACCATGATTTTTAGATTTTCACATTTTTGTGCCAAGATACACTGAGAAAATGGAATACATCTTGTACGGTTTAATAGTTTCTGAAATAAGGTTATTTTTAGTTTTTCTCTCGCAATCACTTCAGCTGCTTTTAAATCATACTTTCCTTGAAAAATAACAATAAAATGATACTTTGGTAAAACTAAGTCCATTCTTAAAGAACGTGACATCCTTCTGCTGCTGCTGTCCTCCAGCTCAGGCTGTAGAATGCTATAAAAGAGTTATTGCTCATGTAGAAATCAAAAGTCTAATAGTCTTTTTAACCCATTTGTGACCTGGATTGATTGACAGGTTGAATCTGTCAGTTAGAAGATACTGTAATGTCCTAGTGAGAATTTTCAGTTTAAATAACCTGAACGTTGATCAAAGCAGTGCTGTCTGGGAGTCGCCAACAAGCTCCTCCACAGGAGGAAAAATGAAATCCCAATTCAGAAAACTCTCTGGGGTCTCACCCAGTGACAGTGAAAGTCCTGTCTGTGGCTTCAGTGACAGCAGAGAATTTCAGTGCTCTGTAGAACCATCACTTACAGGAGAGAGAACACCTCACTTCAAGGAATCCTGGCTGAAAATGTGCTCTGCAACCGCTTTCAGGGTTCAGCGTGGACTGGTGGGCGCTCGGCGTGTTGATGTTTGAAATGATGGCGGGAAGGTCTCCGTTTGATATCATTACTGACAATCCAGACATGAACACTGAAGATTACCTCTTCCAAGGTACAGTCACTTGGAGTTTGATTCTTTTTTTTCTTACCCTTTGAGTACACAGAAACCACAAAACTCAGCAATTCCAGTAGGGGAGTTGAGTTTTCCTTTTCTGTTGTTGTCCCACAGCTCCCTGTAGACCCCAGTATTCCCAGTTCTTCATCCCAGGAATTTATTTGGGTGAACTCGAATAAAATGGTCTGAAAATGGGAAGCCTTCTTCAGACCATAAAATACTGTTCTAAAATGTCCACAGTTAAGAAACAACAGTCAGAAATTGCATGGAATGGGATGTTTGTCAGAAGGCAGTGCCCAAGCCAAGGATTAATTGTAAAGCTCTGCTGTGTGTGAGCACAGGGGGGTCTGTCTTGACAGAACCTTGTTTGACCTGTTGTTTTGCTCCAGACAACTGGGTTTTCTTTATCTTTCTAATGAGGTGAATACAACTCTTTTTAACACTACTACCTTTGGGGAATGGGGATGTGTGAATTTTTCTAAAGAGAAGCAGCACAACTTGCTGGATTTATTACAGCAGGAACTCTGTACCAGTTTGGGGAACTGCAGAGTTGCCCAGTCCCTACTGGGCAGAATGGTCTGTAAACTGCTTCCTGCTGTCTGTAACAGAATCTGCCACCGTCATCTTGGTGAGCCTTCTATTAATCAATTCCTGCTTAAAATCACACTTTCCCATATACTGAGGACACTGAAACAGTTTTATTCCTGTGTGTGCTGCACACAGTAGAAAAGGTAAGGAAGCCAACGTTTCTTTTAGAGAATGTCAGTGTCATCCAGGAATTACTGCAGCTCCTCTTGTTTGCATTAGTTTGAGTGTTGTATCTTCCCATTTCCCAAACGGTAACATGTTTAAATGACACAGTCTTTGTGTTGAAATCACGGTCAGTGTCATAAACCAAACCCCAATATTGCTGTTTTTAAACCTCTAACAGTTATTCTCGAGAAGCCAATCCGGATCCCGAGGTTTCTTTCTGTCAAGGCTTCCCATGTGTTAAAAGGATTTTTAAACAAGGTAAATGACATTCTGTTATTTTTAGCATCTAAGATCTGGAAGTCAGAGCTTCCTGTTAAAAGCAGGGAGTTAAGAAGTTAATCTGCTTACTGTTAAGAAAATCTATAAAACCTTGCTATCCAGGGTGTTAAAAACCCCCACGTGGTTGCTAATTTACTGAGGGAATTCCACAGCACGGACTTGACTTAAAAGCCTGCACTTGAGGGACAAAAGTAACTGTAGGCTTGTTTAGAAACTCTTTGCTGTGATAGTTCCTACTTAGTGAATTAAGCTGATGGAAATCCACAGGAACCATTATGATTTTTAATGCAGAAAAGGATACAAACTATACATTCGGAATTATATGTTACTGAATCTACTTTTTTTTTAATTTTAAGAAGTTATAAAATATTTTAAAATGAAATTTCAAGCAAACTCAATCAAAAAAGAAGGGAAATTCCTCAATAGCCATACCGTGTGTATCTGAAGGGGTGGTGTGCGTGGCCATGGGGAGCACTGGGGTCATGCAGGGAGGGGCTTCTGATGGTCACCGACTGCCTGGCTCCAGGTGTGTAACGTGAGTTTCTGTGTCTCCCGCAGGATCCCAAGGAAAGGCTCGGGTGTCAGCCGCAGACGGGATTCTCTGATATCAAGTCTCACACGTTTTTCCGCAGCATAGACTGGGATCTGGTACAAATCATTACTTCTGTGTATATGCCTTAGAAAGGAATAGACTCATTTAGTGTATTCACTGTGTGTGTATGGAACAACCCCACTGAAAGTGGTGAAATGCAATTCCAGAAACGTGAAAGCTGTTTTGCTTTCTCCAAGTGACAAAACAGCACGGAAACAAACTTTATTTGACGACCAAAACCATCCAACTTGCTTCCAAACCGTAGGAATGGTTATGGCTTGTAGGTATCACTTCTAAAACACGTGAGTTTGACAGAACGCTTTTGGTGGTTGCTCCATATGGTCCTATTGGTAAACTTTTCAAGCTCCATCGACAAGGAATCGCGTAGGAGCAAGGACAGCCTTTGGGAATGCTGTTCCAGAACTCCCATTTCTCTGCCTGGGCCGGGGCTGAGGAGGAGATGGACCAGCCAATGCACTTGGTTAAAGGCTTGTGGAACCAGGGTGGGTCTGACCATGGAAGATGAGGTGCTTCAGATACAGGAAGCATTTGTGGGCTACAAAGAAAGCCCCTGAATTCACAGATTTTGAAATGAGTAGGATTACTCAGGCAGGTGACAGGGTTTAGCAAGGAGTAGGTGTGAGTAGGATCAGGTCTTTTTTTAAGGATGAGGCTCGAAAGCAGAATGGTTATTTAAAACCGTTCTCCCATTGTTATTTTCAGTTTTGGTTTATTACTGCTGGTGTGAGGGAAGGGTTCAGCTCCTGGAGGAGTACCTGACTTTCTGTGCTTTTGCAGGCATAACATTTTATGGAAATGGTGGGGTTTTTAAACACCTCTGTTATTTGGTAATTGTGCCTGCTTCTGTCTTCATCACAGAAAACCATTGTTTACTGGCACTCGGGCAATAAAGCAGTTAAGTCAGGAATCCTGCCTTGTCAACAATACATCTCTTTTCTGTTGAAGAGTGAAAAAATGTGCCCATAATATTCTTGTGGTGGTAGTCAGTGTGGCAGGGGGAGTGTGGCAACAGGCGGCAGTGATGCCTGTGACAACATCAGAGAGGTTCAGAGTCAGGAGTGACAACTGCTCGGGGACATTGTGAGCCAGAAGGCCCCTGTGCAGAGCTTTGCTGCTCACGCTCTGTGGTTCACAGTACTCGGTGTTTGCAGAAGAGCTGCTTAAAAAATAATGGAGATATTTGGGTGGCTGATACGAGCAGGACAGGACTGTTCAGGAGGATCTAACATGACAGATAACTTCTAAGCGAAATGTCTAATGAGAGTGTTGGGAAATATATTCAGGAGACAATGAAAAAATATCGGGGAAGCTTTTTTAATTATTGGAATTTTCTTTGAAATGCAGGTGACGAGTAGAAAAGGTTTTGACTTAAAAGCTTCTCTGAATCTTTTCAAGTTGAAACACAAGGAAACAAGAGTCTAATGCTGATGGAAGTTGGGTGGGTTTCTGTGTGAAGTTTGAGTTAAATGGAAAAAAAGTCATGGTAAAGTGAGCACAGACACCATAAACATCTTCATTTTTTTCCCTCATGTTAGTCATCGGAGTTGTTTGTAGCAGAGCCAAGAACATTCTCAGTTACTCACTCTGCATCCAGGGTAGCTGGCAGCGTACGGGGAAGTACCAAGAGAACCCTTTTTTGATTGTTTGAGTACACGAAGTCTATTCTTATCCTAGTGCCTGGTTTTACAGTATTTATCCATTACATGCTGAAAAAAGAACCCTGAAGCCGTGGCTGCCCTTAGGTGTGTGCAGAAGCAGTGAGGGTTTTTCTAGAGCTGTACTGATGTATTGTTTTCACTCATTTTCTCACGTTAAAGGCTGCAAGTTCACCATGTGGTTTATTTGGAGTGCTTTTATGCTTTGCTGATTATAACATAAGAGGCAGCCTGGTGTCTGACATCACGTTTGATGCCTCGCTGTAGAAATGTTAATGCAACTGACTCAGGGTGACAGTCTCACCTCCCCACCTCAGTTCTTCAGTGTTCATTTCACTGTTTCTTCCATCCTGCCGTGCTCAGTTGGGTGGAGCTAATTTTGTCTTCCTTACGGTTTCCTTCCGTGAGGCTTTCTGAGCCCCAGGAACTGAGGGGATGGTGAAGTACAGAGACCCGATTTCCTCACGCCTCCGTTTGTACTCATCGTGTCTTAAACCTGGATGGTGTCATTTTTGATGTTTGATCACCTTTTTTGTTGTTTACTCTGTGCTGAGGATAACAAGATGTGCTGGCCTAAAACCAGGTTTCCTGCCCCTGTTGGTAACACAAGTAAATATCTCAGGCAGGGGTAACTAGTTCCACTCACGGGATGCTTACCTGTTGGTTTTAAGTTAGATCATGGAAATTGTAGCTTTGGCTTTATTTTTTTTAACTGAATATAAACTTTAGAATTAGGAAGGTAGTGTCTCTGCTACTCCAGATTTGACTGTATGACAGAGTTTTGTCTCCACTGCTGTGGTGGTGAGACCTTCAGGTTAAAGGCGAATGTGAGTAAGGTACTTACTCTGACTAAACTTGCAGTTGATCTGCCGTTAGGTTTCCCTTCCTGCTAAATATAACCGGTGGCTTTTCCCCGTAGCTGTTCTCTTCCATTCCTAAATGGCAAGGGTTTGTTACAGTCTGACGTCCTCTACAGCTCTGTAGAACGTTAGACTTGAAACCCGAGTCTTAAGATCTAAGTTGTGATTGCAGTTCTTATTTGTGACCTATGATATATTGGGGAAAAAACCTGCACACAAATACTGTTCCTCGGGAAGAAAAGTAAATCTGTTGGAGTAACTCTCCTACTGCAGCAAATGAGCATCTCTGGGGATTTTTCAGTCCTGACATAATCTACTGAGTTAGAGAAAACTGAAATGGCTGGATTATTTATGGACTCCTGATCTTAAAACAGAGAGCACTAATTACATTGGTGTCTGTTGCCTGTAATGTATATCACTGAGGTATTTTGACATTTCTCTCCAAGGACATCTAATGAGGTTGAATTTGTAGAGTTCTTCTGTCAATTATTACAGCAAATGTTACTGTAGTAACTTAGTGCTGGTCTTGAGTACACAATTTTGTTATTTGTGCAAATTTGGCTTTTGTTGGCAAGTATTGTTTTGAAACACACAGAGGCCTTCCCTGTTTTCCTATGAAGCTGACCTATAAAATATATCAAATTAAGAGGTTTGGAGCCAATACAGTTTGTATAAACTTGTCTTAAATGGGAAAAATCTACTGTTTACATTTAGAGTTATTTTTAATCTTGGGAGTGAGAATCAGTTCTCTGGAGGCCATCAGAATGCCAGGAAGATTAAGAAAGCTCTTGTATCAAACGGTGGTGAAAGGATTTTTCCAGAGATGTACAATTTGCCCCGTTTTATTTGGTGTGTTCTGGGGAGAACACACATGAGCAGCACAGGGAGCTGATGGTTCCAGTCCGTTCTGGTTACTGGTGTGGAGCGGCACAGGACCCTCTACTAAATGTAGTTGAATTTGTTAACAGGGGCATGATGGGGTAGGGCATCCCTTGTAGCTGGAGCCCCATCTTCACAAATACCCTTCAAAAGGTGATGGAGACTGGAAACTGTTCAGTGTGAGTCAGACACAACTGAGGAGTATGAAGGACCTGCAGAACTTTAAGAGAAATTGCAGACTGTGATGCAGCAGGTCTCTCTTGTCAGTTCTGGAGCTGATGTACGTTGTTCTTGGGGGATTTTGTTAATGTTCCATATTTTGATTTTTGCCTTTTCCCATTACATTTGTTTTCTCCATAGCTGGAAAAGAAGCAAGCAACACCTCCCTTTCAGCCTCAGATCACAGACGACTATGGCTTGGATAACTTTGACACGCAGTTCACCAGCGAGCCTGTGCAGCTAACCCCCGACGATGAGTATGGGGCGGTTTCTTCTGTTTTTTACATGTAACATTAGCAGCCCTTTCTGACAGCAAAATATATATTGCTTATTTGTAAACTGGTATTGCAGAATGTCACTTCTTGGATGCTGCTTTTCTGGGCCCTCTAAGTGTGTTGTGGGACGTGAAGGGCAGAAGAAATTTTATCAGATGTTTCAAAATTTCCAGTCACATTTGTTTTAGATCCTGGGACAAAACATGAGCGTGAAGGATTTGTATCTTCAGAGACCTGGGGGTTTTCCCCCATTTATCATTGTTTCTGTACAATTTCCTATACATTCATTTTTGCAGGGTACTTTACTGTAACTTCATTGTTATTATTTGGAGAAAAACTACAGCAAGAAAAATAGTATTTGCAATTGGTAAAACTAAAGCCATGCTTCTCTTTGTTTTTCAGAGATATAATCAAGCGGATAGATCAGTCGGAATTTGAAGGATTTGAATATATTAATCCATTGTTGCTGTCAACAGAAGAAACAGTATGAAGGAATGACATCTGTGTCGTGGACAATGTGAATGACCTTTAAATTTATCCTTAACTACAGTATATGCATGCGAGGCTGGGGAACTGTAAGATTTTGGATGGAGACCAATGATTTAAAAAAACAAAAAACAAACGAACAATTGCTGCTGAAAATCAAAGAAGAGAAATGATGATTTTGGTGGGTGTCTTCTGCCACTTAGTGATTAAGTTCTGGGCACTCACAACTGGCTTCATTAATGAAGGAATTTGCATTTTGTGCCTGTTTCATGAAGGATTGAAACGTTCATTGCATCCCTAGAAAAGGAGATTCTGAACGACTTTGAGAACTATACACTTTCTACAAACATTTGATGCAATGAGCTACCAGTTGAAGAATATTATACAGTGTAACATCCTGAAGAATAAAATATATTACGGTGGTGTTGAAGCTTATTTTTGATGCCTTTTTTCACAAGTGGTACCTGTCTAAACGTCTCAGATATATTTAAAAGGAGCTGTGTTTTATTAGCAATCAAAACATAAATTTGGGTACAAGATTTAAGTGCCTAAATGGATAAACTGCAGTGGAGAATAATTACGTATTTGGAACGTTCTTAAACCTGGTAAGTTCTGCTTGTTAATATTAAAGTAACCATTTCCATAGGAAACCTACAGTTCACAGCTGCAGCCTAACGTTCATTTGCATCTTTCTAGAATTTGAAATGCAGAGTGACTCGGCAATATTATTCCAAATTAGAATTTACAGTATCAATTTCAAAACCTGTTGTTTTAAACTCCAAATTTACCAAAATGTATAGATTGAAGAAGACTAAATTTGCACACAGAGGATTTCTGAATATACTTAAGCAGTGCCTACACCCACAATGATGTTGTGTTGTATATTAGATTTTTGAGAAGTATTTTTATCAACAATACAAATATTCAGAAATAGAGCAAAAGCATAATAAATCATAGCCTTAAATAGTCAATCTAGAATAACCGTGATATAAAATACAGTTTCCTGATAAAGCACACCTCCTACTTATGATAAACTGTCTGCTTACAACTACTCAGTGTGTATTACTAACTGATCATTCTACCTAAGAGAATGGGATGTTTTGGTAAAATGATTTGCATCAAAGTAGTAAACTGTTTTTTCATGGAAGAAAAATGAATACCTAAGAAATAGGATCAAGTGCAAGAGAAACGATCAAATCCCTTCTCGTGGGAAGTGGGGGTGGGAGGGGGCCAGGAGGGGTGTATCCTGTCCAAACTGTTCACAACTTACCAGCTGGGAAAAGCTGAGGTGGCTGCGTTTGAGGATTCGGAGTTGCGGTGCTGCCGACCCTTCAGATGCCGGGGAAGAGTTACCCGTCTCTGTGGCACGTGTCTTTTTGCTGGATTTTGGTTTAATTCTGTTGGGGGGGGGTTGGAGAGAATGAGGGGGGAGGGAAAGGGAGGGAGCAGCAGAAATCATGCAGGAAGGAAAAAATGAGAAACCCTGTGCCATGACATCTCACCTGATTTGATGTAAAATGCAGGATAAATTGCAGAGCTTTCACTTTCTTTACATTAACATACGGTTTTCTCAGGGTACAGCATTGCATTAGGTGCTGAACATGACATCTTTCGGATTCACATCCAAGTCATGAGGTGCTAGGACGAGACTGCCAAAACATTGTTTGAAACTCTGGGTTAATCATTGATTAACGATCTACATTGTGTATCCCCTCATTAGCCACAGTTACGCAGACCTGTCATTTAGTTCTACTAATCCCATTCAGGTTTCAGTTGTGGGTTTCTCTCCGTTGGACTGTAGCTTTTTCGTATTAAGCAAAATGTTTTAATCAGCACTAAATGATTTAACCAGTAAGAAGTGTTTGCCTCAAATGCCTGGACTTTAGATACTTTATTATCTAGTAAAGGACACATTTACCTTTTAAATGGAATCTGACAATTTTTAATTACTCCTGGTTTTGGTATTTATTTTTTTTCCTTCTCCTGGCAACTATTTTGTTTACCCTGAATAATTTTTCTTTGTGTTCCCAGCTTCCCTGGTAATAACCTACTGAATAGTTATCAGAGTGACTGCAGGCAGCTCATGAACAGAAATACGACAGACTAAGCTGTCCATTGACATGCCAGGGCATAGGACGTGAAAATGGAAATATTAAACATGTGGGTTGGGGTTTGGTTTTTTTCAACCTTTTTTTCTAGGTTTCAGAACACTTTGGGAGGGAGGGAAGGAAGAACAGAAAGACACATTTGCTAAACAACCATTGTAAAGACTACTTGATTTTATTTAAAAATTTACAGGCATTTACAATGTTGCTGTGTTGCCAAATAGTTTGCTGGATACAAGTTTGGTTGCTCATGTGCAAGTGTTTGAATAATGTTCTGTTCATGATGAAGGGGAAATTTTTTATATAAAGTACTTGTTTTATAAATAAAAGAAAATGAAGGATGTAATTAAATGTGTGGTTTGGAAAAAAAAAATCCTAATATATTACAAATGGATCTGGTAATGATATATAGTTGTCTTATTTGAAATAGTAAATGAAAATTCTAGCTAATTTAATGATTGTAAAACAGTAAATATGTTCTTGTAGTTTTGTATAATTAATTAGTTGGGATCTTTGCTGACCAGTTTTAATTGTGCAGAAGATGGTATACTAATCCATAACAGCTAAGATCATTTATATTCTTGCACATCTATTAAAGACTTTAATGAAAAAGTTAATAGACTGTTATTATTTATCAGTAAATTGAGCTATGTCCAACTTGCACTTTTTAAAGAGCCTCCATTGTAAATTAAATCGATAGGATTCTTCCTGTGTTTTGATACTGTATTCCCTGTTTTTTCTCAATCTCTGGGTCACCCCTGAGCTGTGTTTTTTAGAGGGCCCGGGCACAGGTTTGGTGAGATGAACAAACCTCAGTATCTGCACGGGTTTGTACGGGAGCTGCACCCCTTCCCCCTCTGTGAAGGCAGTTGTCATCAAAGTAACTGAATGGGGTGCAGTTGTGCTGCTCCTGCAACCAGCCCTTGGAGAAGGAGCTGATCAGACCTGGTGTACTGCGTGTGTAAGAGAAATACCCTGTGCAGTAAACAATTAACTGGATTGAGGGACATTAACAACATGCTCTAGTTTATTTCATCCCTTTTGTTGTTTGTCAATAAACATCATTTTTTTGCCATTCATGGAAAAGGTTGGTTTTCTCAAGCTTTTACTGACTGTTTACTTGCTACCATTGAGAAGTTTCCAAAATAATAGATTAGTCCTCTGAATACCTCAGGTGTCCGTTTATTCTCAAACATTGGTGGCTTCTAAGAGGCAGGACTGGAACTGGTACAAAACCTTTGAGACAAGAAGATGCTTCCCTGACACACTTTTCCTTTGAGAAAGGTTTGTCCTTGGTCTTGTTCCTTTGCTCTTTGTTCTTCTGGATTTACCACACCACATCATCTGCACTTTCAGACAGGCATTTGGCCAGATGGCCATCAATATCCAGCTGTGACAGCCTGCAAAAACAAAGTCAAATCCTTTTATTTATTCAACAGAATTTTGCCTATAATATTACCACTATTCTTCACCTTCACCCTCTTATTTCCTAAGCAATGGCAAAAGCGCTGTAGTAGTGTAATGAGTAAATCATTCCCACACTCAGAAGCACTGCAGTCTGCCACAAACACGCTCTAGCAGCAGGTAACAGCAACTGCTCCTTTGGTGATGGCACTTACTGGAGGCCAAGCTCACACTCCTTGTGCTCAGGACAAGTAATGCTGTCTCTGGAAACACGAGGCTCTTGACAGAGGGTAGAAAACCATCACCTTACTCTGTCCAACTCCAGGACACAGGAGAAGAGAACTCTGATAGAGGAAGGATGCTGTCTTGTGTCTGCTTTTAGTTTCCTTTTCTTGGAGAGCTGTTTCTGTGGTGTGACCTGCCCCACTATCCATCTTACAGTAATTTTTTGTAAAGCAGCTTCTATAAAAGTTGAAACTAATCCTCATTGGCACAGTTGCCAGTAGCACAGAATTAAATATGAAGACCTGGAGTATGGTTAACCTTTCTGTCTAAACTTGTTGATATGACAACTGCAATTCTGTAAATACTGAGGAAGGCATCCTTTGTGCCTGCTTGTTCAGCCCTGAAACAGTGACACCAACGTTGCAGCCAATACACCTTGCAGTGTCAGAGGACCTGTTCAAAAGGACACGTTTTTCAGCAACTGTGCTGTCCCAAATACTAAGTGGTGTAATTTCAAGAGGCAACATAATGCTTATTGTAGAGTAGATACTTAATTGGTGGATGAATTTTTTTCATGAAGAGGCAGCCTGACAGCAACTGAAAAGAGACTGAAGTCTCATTTAATTGTTCTAATCAGGGTTTGCATCAGGAAAATCAGTTTCCTTCCATCTTGCCCAGACCTTGAAAACTAGACTGAAAACTAAAAGCACAGTTGCTCAGCAAAAGGGACACTGTACTTGCTGAACAGGTAGTGATGTTCAGATAAAGATTAATCCCTCTAGCCCTAAACTTAGCTTTTAGCTGTCAGGAATGTTGCACTGGAATGGGGTTTGGATTACGATACAAACTTTGCAATGAAGTCTTTTAAAACTCTTATTCTGCATATACTAGCAAGGTCTGCCAGAGAGCTCAAAGTCAAGCTTTCTTTTTGAAGCAGTATAATCTAGTGATTATGAACTTCTAAACTGAACTAGAAGTAATTCTGACATTTAGAATTACTTTGCAGTATAATTTTTTTCTATTTTCATTATTTTATATATAGAGAATGCATCCAGAACCATTTGGGGTTTTGTATGCTCTGAAGTTATTACAAATAAATAAGTAAATAAATACTTACATTCCACTAAAACGAATCAGGCACATTGGACAACTGTCAAGAGTTGAAGATCCTCCACTCTGATTTTCAGCCTTCTCCTTGCAGCTTTCAGTTCCAGGTGCGCTCACAAGAGGCTGTTCATCTGCAGGCACAGATCTGGCCTCACCAAATGAAGTAGTCCCTTGATGTGTTTGTATCTGAAGCTCTTCCCTAGCATTTCCCGGTCTCTTTTCCCTGCTCTTCTGTGCCGTCCCTCTGCAGAACTGTTGAAAGCTAAAAGCTTCTGCAGAGCTTTGGGACAATGCCACAGGGTGTGCAGAACTTGTGTGTTCGGTGAGTTTATGTGATTTAGGACTTACATCCAGTTTTGAAATACCTTTTGTGTCTTCCCCAACCATATTTTTGTGATCTGGGGTAGTTCCGCAGCACGTTCTCTCAGCTGTAGAAGGTAAAGTTTTCAGTTTATCTGCTTGGCCCTGTCCTTGGTGTAAATGGTCGATCTGGCTCTGTGTCAGCTGATGGGAGGTAAGATCCTTTGGCTCTAGACATTTTTTTTCTTTGGAAAAAGATGGGAACGATACCCATGGAAAGTCTTTCATTCCAATTGTAAAGACTTCCTGTTTTCGTAGACTCTCTTCTTCAGAACTCTGTGACACACACACACACACACACACAAAATTCTCTTCAAACAAATGCAGCTCAGTCGATACATAAAACCAAGGCCAAACATATTACAGCTACCGAGAAGGCTGAACTACACTGAAGAAGTAACGTTTTATTTACATCCATCTCCAGTACTTATAAAGCAATTAAGAATGTCTGGAGTTTATGCAATGTGTGTCTTCCATGAACATTTCTAAACAGATACAACGGGGTACTCTCGTACAATGTCCCAATAGAGACCAAGGATGAAAAAAACCAACCTGCTGTTGTTCAGGGAAAAACAACACAAAACCCCAATAAACCACAAACTTCTTTAGAAGGACTGTGGTGTTTGTGTTATGATATTGCCTAACACTGTTGGAGCAATGTAATGGTTGTTACTGTGTAATTAACCCCTCTGGTACAGTTTGCCTTTTCCAGTTTCATGCCGTTGGGGAGATGCTAGTGCATACGAGCAGTCAGTAGATGTACACACCTTACCTCTATCCAGCAGAAGGTTCTATAGAATTTGCCAGACTGCAAAAAGAAGCCCCTAGTAGTCATCCTTACACCGCCTGCCACACAACGTGGGTCACACCACTATATGTAAAGACTAAAGAGCTGAAAACCAATGTCTATTTAAAAGCTATTTCAGACTGTTTCCTCGTTTAACATCATCGTTCAGACTGTCGCTATTGTAAGGAATACACAAAGTGCAGACCAGAAGGATGCAGCACGTTACCTTCCCAAGGAACTCTGGAAACCTGGGCACTGTTTGCCAATTTGTGCATTGTAAATCTTGACTGATGTCTTTCAGTAACAAAAGCCACGTTTTTTCACACTCATTTAAGTCTTCTTTTTCAAACCAGGAACAACTGCCAGCAGATATCCTGCAAGAGAGACAGTCCAATAGTTTGAGCGGGTGGGAAAGAGGGAAGAAAATACTCTGCATTACTATTAGTTTGCCCCTTAATTAATTTGATTTACCCAACCTGTAATACTAACGTTTAAAAAAAAAAAAGTAGCTATTCTTAATTGTGATTTATCAAAGCAAAAGTTTTAAAATTAAAAACTCCCAATACCTAGCATCACATCACCCTTCAGTCCAATTCAATGGCTAAGCAGGGTGAGCCCTTTCCCTTTGTTAACAGCTAAGCACCAGGCAGGGATTTTGACTGAAAATAAGTACAACTTTCCATCCGTATAACGTATAACTCTATTCTTAACTATTTTCTTTTGATCAAGTAGTGCTCTGTGTGTTAAACCAAAAATATTTGACAACTTTGCCGTGTCAAACCACAAAGGGACATGTAAAAAGCATTTGTCAGTAAGTGTAAGTATACAAATCCAGATTTTTGATTTTAAAAGAGAGGCAAGAGTGCCAGTGGAGGAAAAAAGATTTAGTTGTTTATAATACTATTTGGTTACCAAGTGAACCTCCGTCTACCCATCAGCAAGATTTTTCTAGAGCAGAGAGACATTATTTAGCCTATAAACTAATTTTTACAGTCTGCCATGACTTACAGAACTGATTGAGCTATCAAAAAATTATCCTATTTTTAAAAAGTATATTTAAAGGCCTTGCTTTCTACTTGTAACAAGCGAGATGCAGGTATTTATTACTGCCTTCACTTCCAAGTGAAACAATTAACTGTAGCCACTGTTTTTTCTTCTCAAGTATTGAACTTGACACCTGCTGAGCACAGAAACCATTAAAGTGTTTGCACCCAGGATGGCAATTACATTGGTTCTTAAGTATGTTTGGCCATTCCCATATTGTTATTTGAAATTACTGATTATCCTTCTAAACAACTTCATCTCATCTATCCTAGAAAGGCATTAGAAAGTTTTAATGGTTATAACAAAGTAAGCATTAAAAAGTTTTTATGTTAGTAATGCTGTATACAGGTAACTTCAATAGAAGGATGGATTGTTAATGTCAGAATACTATTTCCAGTGTTCCTGTATCTTATTGATGCATTTTCTTCGGTCACTGTCCAGGAACGCTGCTGCACTGAGAAGAAACTAGAGACAAGTCTTAAAAGGTCTCAAGAAGCAGAGTGATCGGCCTTTCGAAGCCTGTTTTTGGAAGGGGCACAGGTTTCACAGCACGCTTGCCCATCCTAACAGGTCTAAACAAGCACTATACCACTCTCTCTTTTTTTATACGTTAACATTTTTCTTGGACTCTTGTCTTTGATTATGCTATTTGGTGCAGAAGGCACAGGGCCTGGCACACTTTATTTTGCAGTTGGCTTCCCAATTTCTTAAAGGCACTTCGGGCGATGTTTTATGAAGTAGCCTTTAACACAACGTGCTCGAGGCGCAACTACGAAACAATTCAGGTGCGTTTGAGGACCCAGCTGCACCTCCACGGCCCCGGGGGCCGTCTGAGGGCGCGGCGCTCCCTTCTCTGGCGGGAGCGTCTGCGGCCCAGACCCGGCTCGTTCCTCCGGCCTCCAGCGGCCGCCCGGGGCCCGGCGGGGAAGCGAAGGGCGATGGCGGCTGAGGCGGCGCTGCTCCCGGCCCCTGCGCGAGCCGTTCCCCCACCCGGCCCGGACTCACCGGCGCCGGCGGGGGGACTCTCGGCCAGGGCTAGGCTCCCGGCTGCAGGCTGGCAGTGCCTTCCTAGGCTTGAGGCGCAGCTTGGCGGCTCCTTCCTGAGACATGGCTGATGCGCGGGACCCGCCCGGACTAGCCTTCTACAGCCCAGTGAGGGGTGGGTACCACCTCAGAGCTCCCCCTTGCCTCACCGCCGGACGGCGCTGGCGTCCGCGAGCGAGCGGCGTTTCCTCCTCCTCCGGCCACGGCGCCGCCGCCGCCAGCTCCCGCTCCGCCCTTCAAACCGCCCTGACTGAAAGGCGCGGAGAGCGGGCAGCCGGGGCCTGAAGGGAAAGCCAGCCTTTCTTCTGAGGAGAAGCCCGCCCTTTTCCTGAGGAAAAAAGGCCCGCCCTTTTCCAGAGCGCAAGCCCCGCCCTTTTCCTGAGGGAAAGCCCCGCCCTTCTCCAGCCCCTTCCCTGCGGTGAGCGCCGCGCGGAGCTCGACGGGGCCTGTAGTACCCTCAGCTGCTGAGTGCTGGTCTGCCGCGAAACTCAACCTTTTAGTATTACCCTAACTCCTCACACGTTGTGTATTTGTAGCCTTTTGATGTATGTATGCGGGGCTTGGATGCGGAGCGGCCGTCGTGACAAGGCAGTGTGGCCCGCTTGTGTGGGCTCACGGCGGTTTATCGGGTTGTCCTCAGGCTGGGCCTGTGGGTGAAGGGAGAATGTTCTGGGCTTTGGCCTCGGTGGGACGCAATGGCGGTGGGCTCAGCTCTGTTCACCATCGCTGAAGTGTTTTTTGTACCAGTACAAAGGATCTGTTTACCGCAATCTAAGGCTGAAGCCAAAGATTGTTGGTCCAAATAGTACAAGTAGGTTAGGAGTATACCTCTGGTCTAATTTCTCTTTCAGAAAAGAATCTGGTGAAGTGGTGCAGCTTGTCTTTTTTGGCAGGAATGTCGCAGGGTGAGTTGAAATAAAGCACTTGTTAGAGCAGAGCCATCACTGGTAGTTTTTGAAATGGATAGACACACTAACCCAGCTGCAGGCTTTTCAAAAACAGACATAATAAATGATGACAGACCCTTCAAAATTCTCTAGTAGTTAAAGGATCAGACAGTAACTGCTGATTAAATTCTTCATAATCGATGAGAATAATTGCACAAGGAAATAAAAGATTCTGTTTGATAACAGGTGTTTGTGAGGAAAAGCAGGTACAGAGTGCTCTTTTTCATAAAATGAATTTATTAGTAGTACAAGATGAATCCAAGTTCACGTTCCTTTTCTGTAACTGCATTTCTGCATTGCTGAATATCTTGTGAACTATTTCTTCCTTGGACTGCCTCCTCAGACTAACAAGGAGATGTCAGTATTGACTGCAGCACTGTGAATTACTGTATTGGGCACACACCCCCCAAAAAATGTATTCAGTAACAGTTGACCTGAGTTTTTACATGTTTTGAACAGATGTGAACCAGGAAATAGGAATAGATTTGTAGATTTTACCTGAGAAGAGACAGATACAGACAGACAGCCACCTCCTGCAGTGTTACAGGCTGAAGATGATTCAGTCGGAGGGCAGCAACAATCTCGGTCCAGTTCACAGCTTTCCTGTATTAACTCAGGTAATTTGTGTTTCTGTGAGTCCTTATCTGTAGTGAGATAATGTCTTTTACTCTTTGTGATAACTATATAACATTAGAGGAGCGTTAACGGGTTTGCTTTTTGTGTAGGAGTGAGGATAAAAATCTTAGAAGTAGAAAGTGTTTGGTTGCTAATGGGAACTGTGTACATTTCTACACAAGATAGCCCAGCTGAAAAAAAATAAAACCAAACCCAATAGTCGTACTAGAGTTTCTGCTATGTGATAGGCAGACTAAAATGAAATTGAAATTCAAAAAGAAAGAAATGACAGTGGAAAAGCCAATTGCTGTCACGCAGACTTAACATTTTCCCATATTAATGTTGGTTAAAGCTACTGCAGTACCTAAGAAATACCAGGATAGTTTTAAATACTGTTCTGCCTTTCATTTTTGTTGCTATTTAGAAGATGCTTCCCAGTGAGGTGAAATGAGATTCCAGGAAGTATCTTTTCCCTCTTTGGTCCCAGGTCCTCCTTTCCCTCTTTGACAGGAAAGGCATTCTCCCAAAAATTTTCTAGTGGAACAAGGTAAGATCAACAGAGGCAAGGGGTGAATTTTAATCTGAAGATTTTTAGGCCTGCTGTGGAAAGAAAGATGGTGATGGCAGCAGACCCAAGGTGAAGAATAGCAAGAGGAAGTGTATATAAATAAAGCCAAAGCGTAGATTGAAAGAAGGTATCAGCCATGTAAGTGGTTGAAAATGAGATGGCAGAGGAGGCGTAGAAGTTTAATTTCCCAACTGCTGATGCTAACTGAGAAGACAAACTGAAAAGTATTTAGTTTTGGGGTTTTTACTTGCCAATCTTAATGTCTGCTGTGAAGTATAAGACACAGCACTGATTATTGCCACTTGGCGGCAGCAAACAATGTAAAACCATTGCCTTTAAAAAATATGAGGGGCACTGAAAGGTATCAGCTTGAGCTAATTTCTGCAGGCCTCTGTACATATTTCTAGGTGTATCTATGTATATCTATGTTAATGATTGTTTATGCCACAGGGTTTCTTCTGTTCCTATGATGTTTGGGTTAGCGTTTTATATATCTTGTGACCCCTTGGATACTACTTTATCTTCTCCTCCTAAAAAATGCATTGTACCAACAGATTTATTTTGTTAGATATGACTTCTGAAACAGCAATCAGAAGTATAGTCTGTTTTTCATGCTGAAGGTGTTGCTGTGTGGTACTGTTAGTACTGTGAGTCATGCATTATAGCGTTTGCAAAAGCTTTATTATGGGTGAGCATAAAAAATGGTTGTTGTGCAGTGAGGGCCACAAATGAAAGACTATAATAAAGAAAAACAGTGGAAATTATTACTGCAGCTGCTGATTATAAAAAGCAAAAGGGAAAAACCTTGCTTCTGTAGCAACTATAGCTTGTAGGTGATTTTGTATTTTGTGTATTTAACTGAAAACTTCATGCTGTAAGATTTATTTTTCATTGTTATCTGTTTAATGTGTACCCATTATATCCTACAAGGGCAAGCATGTCAGCGGATGTTTATATTTTTGCTCTATCTGTTTCTGTAACTACTTGTAGATTTGGAACTATCATTCTTGAAATCTTTGTCACAGAATCACAGAACGCTATGGGGTTGGAAGGGACTCTCAGAGATTAGCTAGTCTGACCCCCTGCCAGAGCAGGTTCACCTAGAACAGGTTGGACGGGAACAGATCCAGGTGGGTTTTGAATATCTGCAGAGAAGGAGACTCCACAACCTTGTCCACTCTCTGTACTTAGTATTTTTCCTCTGTATCTTTCCAGAATTAATAATGTACTTACAGCATGAAGGTGAAGTGTAGAATAGGACCTGTTCTTGGTTCTGTCATGTTGCACAAAATCATATAGACTCATATCTACTGTTTCCTCCACTAACACAGAAATCCTATTACTTCTTGCTTGACTTTGAGTCTTGCATAATTTAATAATTAGAATGTTTTGTGATCTTGGAAAAAAGTTCTTGTAGAAATGCAAAGAGCAGTCTCTGTCATCAACAGCCTTGACTGGATTTGAGCCAGTGGTCAAGGGATTTGAACTTTTGGAAGTAGAATGTTTCTACAGATTATCTTTAGGGATTTCCTTGTAAATGGAGTGCCAGGATGTGTAGTTATCTATTCCCTGTAGAGTCTCATCAAGCTGCACACACTTTATCTTTACTTACACGGTCCCTGATTCTTGCTGTAAAGTGGGCCTCAGTTTTAACTTTTGCTCTCAGGAAGAAGGGGCTATTATAACAAATTCTAATCCTTTCGCAATTCCACAATCACTAAAGCCTACAAATTGCCTGCCAAACGAACCAAGTGATCTTTTCCTGGGCTGAGGGAAAGAGGAGAGTGTAAAACGCAGGTGCCAGCATTTGCTGGGGAAGAACTGGTACATTATCAACTAATCCGCCTTCTGCTATTTCTGATTTCCTACCCAACAGCTGCAACATTGAATGAGAGCTTCTGCATTTGGGAAGAATTAGGAAGCCTGGTAATGCAGGGTCTCTATTACAGATACAACAGCTCACAGACAGGGAGGAGATTTTTGCTGCCGGTGTAGAATTTGGAGTGCTAGGCATTTTATAGCCTGGAAAAATTGTAATTTTCAGCCGTCGTTATGGAGTAATCGATGAAGAAGAGGTGCCATAGTTTCTGCTACGTTTCTCTCAGTGTGTATGAGCTATTATTTTTTTGAATGTACCACTTTGAGGGTAAAGTATATACAGCTTTTATTAAAATGCTTTTTGATGGCAACTGATTCACGCAGCTAGTTTTAGTTGTTCTGAAATATCTTTGGTTCTGTAGTGATAATTCCTGTATCAGATAAGAATGTACAGAATAAATTGTGCCCTGCTAGAAAATTGAAACATTACTACGTTTTAGTTATTTTATCTAATCAGTGCTTGGATTAGGAGTACATGCTGATAATTTTTTGTCCTTGTCAAATAGTCTGTGACTTCACTCAAGAATCAGCATGTCCATTCTGCTAAACGTCATCAGTGAAAGTCCCTGCATCAAATGGCCTCAATGCCATATCTCCTCTACAGCCTAGTGGCAGCAAATTGAGCACTGTGAAGAGTAGCTCAGTCCTATTGGCTCACTCAGGATAGTGCTAATCACTGTAGTGAAATGGGAAAGTCTGACTATTTTCATCAACATAATGTATTACAATTTGAGCCACAAAATTATGAAGGCTGGGTAAGACTTTAGCGTAGTCAGGAGAATAAAGATGACACGCAGTTTTAGTTTGAGAAGTGCAAGCTCATTGATGTTTCCAGAAAAAATCAGTTGAGTGGAGACAGTTTTGCAGGCTCTCCCTAATTTTAGTTTTAGGTGACATAGTCTTTTCAGTGAAGAGTCATTGCCTTTGCAACCTGCTTCCTCTGGTAGCTTACCAGAGCCTGTTAATGTGCAGAGCCTGGTGCACAACTTATATTTTCAATTCAGCCTTCCATTCTTAAATATAAGGACAGATTGGTACCTGTGTGGCTGTATATAGAAAATCAAACCTTGTGACATTTATGTGCCAAGATGGGAAGACCTAAAAAGAAGACTAGGGAGACTGCCATGGCATTTGTGGGTACCAGGTTGCCAAGGAGGCATATTGTATTGAATCAGTTGCCTGGGAAACATTTAAAAATACACTGAATGGAAAAGCATATGTGATGTGCCCACAAGTGTTCTGTGTGAATGAAATGCCATGGCTGATGATGGCACCAAGAGACTGTTACTATTACATCTAAAGATGCTGCAGATACTGGCTTTGGGTTTTTTAATTTTGTGGTTTGGGTTGTTTTTTTACTATCCATACCCCTGTTTGTAGGAGGTGCACCAAAGGAATATCGTTTTGCTCTTGACCAATGTATTAAGTGTATAGAAGGTGGTGTGTGCAGTCAGCAGCAGCAGAAGCTGGAGATGTTAAGAGTAATTCGGTTTCATTTAGGCAACCCAAACCGATTGACAAGAAGCTTGCACAATTCCCCCTCAAAAGTAAAGCAGCAGTGGTGAAAGTCCTACACTATAAAGATAAATGGTTCTCTGACCATTACCACTTTAATTTGTGCTAAGATTGTATTTGGAGGCTCTGACATCTTTACAATAGGGCTTACATTATATGTAAACATATAAAATGCAAAGAGCTTATGATCAAAGCAGGTTGGATAGTGTATATTAAAAAGTCTCTTGATGTAATTTTGTGTTTGTGGCACTGAAATAGAGGGAGATAAAGGGAGACGTTTTCAGAAGATAGCCCAACTCCTCTGGTTCTTCCTCAGATCAGACCCAATTACTGAGAAATGGTACTAGCAAAAAAGAATGATGAAGGAAGGGAACAGCGTCAGTGGACATAAAATAAGCAATTATATCCACGCTTTTGTTTCACAGGAACAAAACTGTTTTCCTGTGCAGCCAGGAAACAAGGGAGCTGGCATCTATAATCTATGATATCCTACCTTGGACAAAGACATTGTTCATCTGCTAGTAATTTCCAGTACTGAAATGCCTCTCTCCTTCACTAAGGGTGAGTGGAAAATGTGTGGCTGGTTAGGATTATAATCTCCCTGCCTAATCCTCCTTTGGAGATTTAGAAACAAATATTTTACTCTTTGCTAGAGGCTTAAGAATTTTGTTTGGGAGCCAGCAGATTTAGCCTGGTCCAGCCTTTATGTGGTACAGACTGAGACAGTAAACTTGTTGGAGGAGAGACAGTGGAGCGGAGTTCATTTGCTGAGAAGGAAGGTCTAGAAGTCCTTTTGTTCCTTAGTTTTGTTAGCTCTGCAAGGATGAGTTGCCTTACAGGGAGAAGGCCCCATGGGTTTAGTTTCTTGAAGATGTTGCGTGTTTGAAGCTGTGAAGTTGCTGTTTATTTGGTAATGTGTGTGCTTTTCCCCAGTGAGGAAGCATTTTGACTGACACAGACTCTCCTGACTTTGTGTCATTTTGGCTGGCTATCTGCTTTGGGCACAATCTGCTCAAGGTTCTAAGATGATCCAACAATTGTGTTGGAAAACCGTGAATCAGATGAAGTCTTCTGTGTGTCAGTCAAGTCCTAGTATCACTCATCATTTTTCTGGCCCAGTGTGTGTTTGGTTAAATCAAGTCCTGATGTTTCCAGGCCCTGGGGTTAGTTTAAGAGAGGCGGGGAGAATCTGCCTTTCATCTTCCTCTTACAATTTTGCAATGTGACTGAAAACTGTTGGAGAGAATGTTTCAGATCTCAAACAAAGATTAAGTTTGATGGCATGAAGCCGTGGATTCTGTGGCCCAGCTTAGAATTCTGCTGAGGGAGTTGTTTAATCTCCCCACATTTTAAAGGATTTTGGCTCTGAATTTAGGATCAAATATGGCTTGAGGTTTTCATATTTCTTGCTCACTGTCTTTCTTGGTGGTTTGTTGTTGCTTATTTTTTTGTGTATTTCACAGTATTACAGCCTATAGTGGTTTGAGTTCCTCATTTGCTGTGTATCATACCTTCATTTGAAATCAGTATACTAAAAGGCTCCACCAAAAAAAATACATAAATAATAGGTGTAATAATTACAGAAGATCACGTGTCGTGTTTATAGGCATCAAACCACAAAACAGTGGGACAAAATTACCAACACTTGTTAATATGGTGTGATGGTATCCATAACTAGAATGGTGTATAAAATCAACTTAAAATAAAAAGTAACTCAACAGGTGAACATTTATTGCTTCAACAAATGTGCATAGTAGGTTTAGTTAGTTTTTCTATTTTTTTAAGGACTACCTATTATTTTAGAAAGGAAAATCTAGTAAATCTGAAGGTACCATCAAAGCTGTGGAGGCAAGTATACATCTTTTTACAGGAGAGGGTGTATTTTAGTTACAATCTAGCAATGTAATAGTTTTGTTGCATTATGGAAATGTCTTGGAAATATGCAGTATGTCCCTGCTACCCTTTCTAAATTCTTTCCTTTTTCATTCTTCTTCTCCCTCTGTCCTTCACTAGTGCTTAACTTAATAAAAGAAAAATAAAATTGGATTAATTTAGAAGACCTGACAGTAAAATACAATTAAATAAATCACATTTGGAAAAAAGAAACTATAACTCTACTGTATCAGACAGGGGCTGAGTTTGGTTTATTTACATTGTCTTGTACCCACTGAACTGAAACTGTCTTGTGACACTGTCAGTGGGAAAGGTCATTCTGCCTGGAATACGTCTTGTTATGACAGAACTGCAACACCTTGTCAGAGCTATTACAGTAGGTGTTTGCCTTCCTGCCACATCTGAGCAGTGCTACTGTTAACTTCATGCTACTGTTTCTTTCATGAGTGAACTTCAAATAGGGCTGATTTTGAGTATTTTCCCCAGTTGACCTCTCCTGTTCCCCAAATCCACTTTGCCATTCCTTCAATTTGTCTGGGCTGCTCTTGCAGAAATTTGATTGCTCCCTTTTCATCAGTGGAACATACTCTGAAAAAGATGTGTAGTAGCTGAAACAACAGGTTGTGGTGCCGTTTTTGGAGAGGAAGTATGTTTAGTTAGCTATAGCAGTTACTCTGTTTTGTACCACAAACTGTTTCCATTATTAGCCTATTTTTAATTGGTATGTCCTACCATACTGGAATCAGATGTTGTATCAGAAAATTGTGAGGTAAAGTAGCAGCTACACAGCTCTCTGTTGCTGTTCTGTACCTGGCATAAAACGAGCTGGTTTAGCTTCTATCCACATCCCACTGGGAAAGAGTCAACATCACAAAGAGCTGAAAAAAAAAAAAAAAAGGCACTATTAAACCTTAGAGTCAAAAGAAGAGCTGAATCCAGGTCCTTCCAAGAAGCTGTTTTGGCCTAATTGGATTGAGTGGACATGATGAGATACGGTCTATGACCAATGCAGCTTTGTAGGCAGAAATGTCAAATATAGATGCATTTAAGGGACAGCTGCTTCACGTTCCCTTTAAAACCAAATGAGATTTAGAGGAGCCTGCTTGATGTAGTCTGCTGTACAAGGTTCAAAAGGCAGGAGTCATCAGCAGGAAATTGTCATCAGTTCTTTTGGGAGTAGGTTCTGGTTTTTTTAATTACAGAGAAACTAGAATTGACATCCCCATTTGCTAGTCATATTATTTAGTAAGAGATGGTTGTTTTTCTGAAGCGTTTATCTGTTCAGCGGTGATTTAATTTAGGAATTAATTCAGGGAATTTCTACTGCCTGTAGTGTGATGCAGTAGGTCAGAATACTTAATTACAGTGGTCCCATCTGGCCTTAAAATAGCCCTTTCTTATCTTATTTTATACTTATACCTGTTTATGAAATAGAACACAGGTGTGCAAAAATGAAGGATATTGACTGAGATAATGCAAGACCTGGGAACTGAACTCTGGCCTATTGTTCTCTGGGTCTTTGATAGGCATAAGGCTAATCTTCCTTTCAAGCAGCGTTTTCCTCCCAAGAGCTTTCAACACAGCATCTTTCATCAGCTTTGAATTCACGAGAAAAAATAAAAGGATGGGACATCCTTCTGAAAGTCTTTGCTTAATAGCTTGTGTCTTCCAGAGTATTGATAAACATGACTGCAAATATACAGTCTCCTTTGCCCCAAAGATGTGCTCTGGCTTTAGTACCACACTTCTAATGACAAACATTCACCTAGCTTACCATATGCATTCTTTTATCTTAGCTGTTCTCTGTGCAGGGTAGGAGATTTATTTCTACTCGTAATGTATTTCATGTGTGTTAGTTGTAAATATTGTGCTCATAAATCAGCCTGGACCATCCAGCCCCAAGGATGGAGACAGCTTACAATAGGTCTGTCTGCTTCAGATTGTGAGACTGGACTAGTTCTCTGTTTTTTCCATTGCTTGGCTCCGCTAGTGGCATATTGCCAGTCTCCTGTCTCACATTAACAGGAATATTATATATTACTGAATTTAAAGTGTTTTTCCTTCAGGACTAGAAGAATGTAATGGAGCATGCATCTGGCAGCGTGACATTATTCCTATGGTGTGCAGTGTGCCCTCCATGCAGAGAATCACCACTGCTTCAGTCCTCCAGGCACGAGGAGTTTTACTGTGTGCACTGAGGTAGGTCTTAGACCAGGTTGGGAACACATTATCTCAGGGATTGCATGGATATATACATAATGTGTAATGAAAAACTGATTCTCTTCCCTTCACCAAATTCTCTAAATTAAATACCACAAAAATAGCAAGTCTGGAGCATAATCCCAGAACTCCATCTTTTTTCATCCCACTTCCAGAACTAGCTCCATCTGTATTCACACCTAATGACCTCACTTTTTTCATCTGGGAGATGGAAACTTGTTACACTTGCCTCATAAGATTTTTTGGGGGAATTTATTAGATTGTAATGTGTATGTATGAGGACTTATCAGTACTACAGAAGTAGACAAGAAGCTACCCCAGAACTAGGATTGTTATTCCTAATTGTCAGGTAGTTTCATTTGGAGTTTGTTCCATTTGTCCTCTTGTTGGACAGCTTGTCTGCTTGGCAGGAACTGCAAGTATTTTCTGCAGTACTCCTGTTAAATTATTACCCTTTTTACTGATTTTAAGGATCTTGTGCTCTCAAAATTCCTGTGTTCGCATGAAACAAGGCTGCATTAAATTGCATGGTCTAAAGCAATTCATATGCAATACGCTTCTGGTATTTTAATTGGCTTGGTTTTGGAAGTCTGAAATGGGCTGAGCTGCAGGTCTAAACTAAACAGAGTCTGTCATACGAAAAATACTCTGAAGGAGTATATTTCTTCATGGTAGTGCAGCTGAAACCCCCACATTTACTGTAATTAGTGCCTATCACACGTGTGCCTATGCTTCCTATCTTCTTTACTAGCTTAGTGGGTAGTATTGGTGATAGCACGACGGTAGGACTAGATGATCTTGTAGGTCCATTCCAACCTTGTGTTTCTATGATTCTATGATTTATATATTTAACTGTGTTTCTAGGTATCTGATTCTTTGAGGCCATGTTAAACCAGTGTCTTCTGTTATTTATTCTGGTCTAATAAACAGACCCTTGGTTCGTCTCACACAGTACATCCCAAAATTACAACCTTACCTTAAAAAAGTTCCCCAGAACAGCCTGTGACCCAGAGCACATACTGCATTTCAGGAGAGCCGGAAAGGAGAATGGTGTCATCACCCAAGGGGAAACAAAAATCAGAAAGAAACGAGGAGGGGAAATTTTGGTGCTTATTTTTAGACTCCGTGGGTGAGTATTATTTTCAGCTTTGTCTATATTAATTTCTGCAGAACACGGTGTTAATGTGTGATTAGGCTATCTACGATTAGAGTATCATGATTTCTAGGGAAGTAATCACTCACTAGCAATCCCTGAAGACTCAGTATACCCATTTGTACCATGATAAGGTAGCACAGACGTGACTGCAGACGGCGTAGATGTGTCTGAGACAGCTATAAGCTAGCTAGTTGAGAAATAAACCTTACACATGGATTTACGCTTAATAGTTCAGAAAAATATGACCATGACACTGTGTCAATCTTCCACATAGCTGAAGATGCTCTGTTACTGGTATTAATGTGGGTTTGTTAAAAGCTGACTTTGAATATGTTTACGTGGAGCGGTTCACGTACTGGTGTCGGCGTACCTTCAGCGTCTTCTCTGTTTAGCACAAGACTAGACGCTCATAAGTTTCATTGAAGAACATGCTGCTTGTTAATCAGCACTTTATTGTCTCAGTATGCTTAAAATAAGCGTTTTGTCACATTCAAGAAGAAGAAAGTTTATTGGTTTGTATTCTGGCACCATGCTTCATCTTGTCAAGTGCTGTCAGTTGGCTTCTCTCTGTAACTTATTTACGGAGAGAGGCAGCTTGAGATTGAAACATTCTGGTAACAATTTTCACGAGGTACATATTGGATGTGTTATAGAACTATCTCTAATGTTAGAAAGAACAAGAGACTTAATGGGTAATAGTCTGATCTTGTGTGCTAGAGAGGTCCACTTTAGAGCCTTTGATTGCTGTGTAGGACCAGGAACACAAAGCTAAAATTCCCCTCTTGCACAGTGAATACAGTGAGAGGAAGGAAAGAAGATAGCATCTTATCAAAGGATCTGGTTTCCTTTATAAACAGCTAAGAAGAAGCTTTACCACTTCCCTCACTCACTATTAAGCAAAGGACCTTTGAGAGAACCATAGAAGTTAGGCCTACCAAAATTCTCTTTGGCAGTCTTAGAACTGTCTGTAGTCTAAGTAGCAATAAAAGCTAGTACTGTGTTAAAGCCAGATGTTTCTACTTAGTCTGCAATGTTGTCTTTTCATCTGGTGTGGAGGCAGAAAAGTACAATGGAGTCTGATCTTTGCTTTGAGAAACCTGCCTTTGTCACAAGTCCTGAAGCTGGGCTTTTGACTGTGAGTCATTTCATCTCTACATCACTCCCATACTTCGCAAACTCATCAGCAGAAGGAATGCTTACTGGCAGTGTTGTTACCTCACACAGTAAAGACCAAATCTCATTTGACATGATTAGATATCACTGTTTTTAAATTTAATAAAAAAGACTTTACAGTCAGAATGTTCTAACTAAGGATCAAGTGCAACAGGCACATTAAAGCTACTTCGTTAGATTATATTGTAAATGGTGCAACAGAAGAGGCCTGATTTTTGCTTTAGTGTAGACAGGAGGAGCTGAACTGAAATGATAAACTAGTAGTTCCCAAACCAGTCTGTGGAATCACAAGGTGCATTAATTCCTAAGTTCCAAAAATCTGTGGCAAAACAGCAGAGGAGTTTGGGAAGAAATTAGTTGAAGCGTGTATTTCCTTTGCAGAAGAGCGTGTGTAGCTTTTGAAGAAGACTTCAATCTGCTTAGGTTCTTGGATAGTTTGCTGTTGTAAATAGATACAGTTAGGGTTATTAAATGCAATTTGCAATAGCATTTAATTATGGGTATATACTTTCAGCCTGTCACAGAACACATCAGTTGCAGCTTTTTTTAAGAAAAACAAACCAACAAACCCCCAAAACCCAAAGAAAGCTTTCTTAGGGCAGGTGCACACAAAATATATACATGTGATTTTTGTCTTGGAAAATGTAGCAGATTATGGCTATTCTTGATAATTAGAAAAGAGAGCTGTGAGAATTTAACAGAATGCTACACAGAATTATCCATGTTTCCAATGTTTTGGGGTTATTTGTTGAATTTTACTGTGCAGCAATTATAAGGGCCAGGAATGTACAACCAAGTCTTGTTTTGAATCACCCGACTGAGAACAAAATCTAGAAAAAAAAATATTATTTGGATTACAAAATGTCAGAGCATATTGATGTAATTATCTTTAAAAGCAGATACTGTAGGAAATAGGATGGATTAAGTTATTACAAACATTCGTGGAGTAAAAACACTATTAAAGCATTATAAAAGTCATACAACCAGTGAACCAAAAGTGTAAAAACAACGCTTTGGAAATGAATATTTTCCCAAGAAAACTTTCCAGTAAGAACCTGGGAAACTGCACTTTTTCTTCTGGGTGAAAAAGAGTCACATTCCGACTTTAAAGAGGCAGTGCTCCTGGAGAACTTACATATTCAGAATGTACTCTATCTCCTTAAAAACTATGAAAAAATACACTTAAGGACTTAAAATGGGGAAAAAAACCACCCTAGATTATCCCAGGTTTTTTGGTTTTTTCTATGTATGTTTTTCCATGTGGATGGTAAAAGTAGATGGGACGGCTTCACAACTGCTTTCATTAGATTTCTTTTTCTGACTCCTGTATACTTGTGGAATTGCTGCTAGTGGAAAAATAATAATAAAATGACTCTAGGGAACAGTGCACTGCATATTTTGTGGACATTTGAACACGTATGTCGGTAACCCTTTTCCTACCCTGGCTTTTGTGAGTTTGCTTTTGGGGAGAACTGGTGTGCTTTGCTATCAGACTGCCCTGCTAATGAAACGAGGAACTTTAATTGTTTCAAATCCAGTATGTGCTAGTAGCAACTTAATGGTTGTTTTCTATAGGGTTATTTTTAAGTGACCCATAAATAAGCAGTTACGTGGTCTCAGATGTGTTCCAGCCTAAATGACAAATGCAATTGGTCCTAATTGGTTTCCTTGGTAGTTCTCAAAAAGAACCTTGACTAGTTAGTCTTGATTTTGCTCATTCTTCTAACTTTTGCTGGTGGTTCTTGGAAGTTTCTTAAGACACACTGTTGAAATAGTGTAAAAGTGAAGTCCCACCCTCTTGCTGACAGAACTGGACCTTTTGTGTAGACAAAGGACTTCAGTCTCTAGGGATGCCATGTCTGATATCCTTCATTGGTAATAAATGCACAGAAAAGATGAGAAAGTGCAGAAGTAGACCTGTCTTTGCTTCAGCTCCCTGTCTGTGTGGAAGCACACTTGAGCTTATAATATGTACCATTAAACACAAATACATATATATATATATATATATTTAACTTTGTACTGCTGGATATACAGTTGAGAGCGTGGAAGGTTTCAGAAATGATGGGATATTTGTATGGCTAGCAATAGCAAGAACACCCAGATTTGGTACTGTAAGGACCTTTAAAAAAAATACAGCAACATCAGAGAGGAAACGAGAAACCTTTTAACTCTTGGTGGTGAAGGAGGGGCTTCTTTTTTGGATTGGTGTCTCTCAAAGTGTCTTAGACTTTTCTGTGTAGCAGCTTGTCATGGCCAATATCAGGAAAAGGATAGTAGACACTACATGTGAGACAGTTCAGCAATTCCTGTGCTGAAAATACCACCAATGACATTTGATGTCAAGACACAAAGGCTTGGTCCCAAAACTATCGTGGAGCAGAGAAGTAAGCTTTTGAGAGAGGAAAAAAAACATGGAATAGAAGACCTGATTTAAGACTTTTAAAAATGCTTGTTCCTGTGGGATGTTTGACACTGTTATTCTATCAGCATAAATTTATTTTAATCCAGTAGCATCTGTCCTTCTCTCTGCCTTTTTTCTTTTTTTCTTTCTTTTTTATTTTAAATTTATTTTATTTTTTGGCTTAGCTAGCTGTATGAATTACTCAGTTTTCCTGTGTAGAAATTCAAATAGAAAATAATCCAATCCTTGGATTTCTAAATTCAAGTAGCTTTTAAATCAGAAATGGTTTTGAAGCAAGAACAATAATCTTTCTGGTAGTGGGTGGCATAAAGAGACTGTTTTTTCCATTCAAGGCTTTTACTTCTAAATGTATTTGATTTAGATTGATTTAACTTGGTGTGGGAATTGAAAGTCTGACTGTGAAACTTCCTGTTCTGCTCTGTGGCTTAAGTGAGTTGCTGGATGAATGTATCTTACCATTCTTGTGTCCTCTGTCTTGCATAATGATCCTTGATTCTGATGAGTTTCCATCACATGCGTGGGCTTGATGAGGCAGCGCACTCACGACTGGTTAAAAGCACAGGAAGTCTGCGCTTCCATCCAGACCTCCTATGCTTTTTTGAGAGAATTGCTTCGTTTCTTTCTTTCACCTCAGTTTATCAGTACACTGTAACTTCTGTAAGTGCTTTGAAACCCTGATGCAGGACTTGTTGAAATCCTTAGATGGAAGTTACGCATTAAATTCTACCAGGTGCTTCTTTACTGAGCTGGTAAATAACCTCAGTACTTGGATCTGGAAATACTCTACCTTGCCTCCCATTCTTAGGACCCACTTCATTGTTCTCTCAGTAAATTGGTACTGTTCCTGTTTCCAGTACTTCTTTAATGATTTTGTGGATTATTGCAAGATGTCTGTGACAGTTCAGATCTGGTCCTCCCCTCTGAGCTAAGCCACGTCAAGCAGGTTGGCACTAGAGGTTTCCCTTGAGTTAAAGCATATGAGAAACAGTCCCGTCTTTCCAGGCTGTGCTGAGATAGCCCTTAAGTTACAGCAACATCTACAGATGCAGATGTTTCCCTGTTTCTGACTACTTCTGTCAACAGGAAATGGCCAGTATGCATAGTGGCTTCCAAACTTAAACCTTCTGCAAGCAGTACAGAAAGAAATCAGAGGCTACAGGTGTGCTGGTAAATTACCAGTTCAGGGAAAGGTTTCTGGTCTCTGGGACTTCACTGTACATGGCTACATAATTGAAGGAGCTGTGAATGGTTTTGGCTTGGCTAACTATCACTTTCCCAGATTCTGATGGTGGTTCAAGAGGTGTTGTGAACCAAAGCCCATTCACACAAGGCATTTTGCATTCAGCCATCCTGTGTTAGAGGTTGGTAAGAAAGTTTTCAGAATCTTACTGATTATATTGACCTTCTGGATTTCTTTCTGCACTTTAAATATCTACCGAATGATACCTGGGAGCACTAAGTAACAGAGTCCATTGTTGAGAGCCCCTGAGGCAAATCTTTATGCCTTTCAAATAGCCTAACTTGTTATACCAAATCCAATGTCTGTGAAACATCATCTTAAAAATCCAAATGTTAGTAAAGACAGTTAGCACGAGTTTAGTGAGCACAAAATTCAACTTCACAAGATAGAGCAGGTAACCCTTGACTTATAGAGCATCAGCTCCCCTGCTGAGGTGCAGAGGCCTTTGTGCTCAGCCACTGACAACACAGATGCTAAGCATAACTATGTGTGAACCATCTTTTATTGGCTGATTTAGCCAATAAAAGTTCAGTTTAGCAATCCCTTGGAGTTAGTTGACCACCAACCCTGTGCCAGTGTCATGTTCCTAGAGACTTCAGCTCCCTCTGAGTGTGTTGTATCTAACCAGTCAATACGGTTTTGCTCCTTAGTTCCCCTTCCATTCCTCTGTGAAATATTTGCAGAACCTGTATTTTGTGATTGGCCTAGTTACTGATTTATCTCCTGTACTGTTTATTCCACTGGGATCATGTTATTTTTTCAGAGATGACCTCCCTTGCTCACAAACCACAGCTAATTTGGTCTTATTTCCCTCCCTGACCCTCCTTCTGGCATGCTAATAGCGATTCTAACTGGCTGTTAACTTCTACTCTGCAGTTGTCACTGAGCCTTTCCAAGTTAAATATTGCAAATGAAAATTAGAATATGCTTGGCACTGTCTTCAGTTGGAGGTGCAGTCTGCACTTTAGGAGGTGATGGTCATTACCAAATGTCAGCTTTGGAGAGATTCAACAGATGGGAATGCTCTGTTTTAGATTATCTGCCCGTGTATTTGTTTAGACAGATTTGCAGGCACTTCAAATGCCTTTGGAAGCCAGCATTCCAGTGCACTGCAAGGCAAAGCACTGGAAAGGAGGGGAAACATGGAGGTATAAGTAAGTGTAGCACACATGAAGCACTTTCCTAATGCATATTCTTATTTGCTTAAACTGTGCAGCAGCAAAATCTGTTAAAAAACCCCATCTGGCCAGCTGTTCACTTGGGTGACTGAGACCAGTGCAGACAAACGCAAGTCATTGCCCACCTCTGAAAACAAGGCAATCAGACCTTCTAGTTACTCAGTTATTGACAGATGTCTGTGGGAACAGTGTTGGGAATGGTAGCTGAAACTTAATGGATGCAATTTTTTCTTGCTTGCTTTTCCTGTTCCTAGAACTGGACTAAAATGAGAACAGGATCTATAGCCTGGCATATCGCCAGAGGAATTTGGGGGACTTTATTAATCAATTATATAAGGAAAAGCATCGGGTAATGGGAAAAAATGGCAAAGCATCTATGTGAGCTTGAGTTTTTCTGGTCAGCCCTTCTAAGGACCTCATTGGTTTTTGCTGCTGAGTGAGCAGAGTCTCTCTTCACAGAGACACTGAGACAGTTTAAATGGATAGCTCTTTTTGATGACAGGTTTGAGAAGGAATAAAAACACAGTGCAAAAACTTGCTTAAGGTATGTCACCCAGTAGGTCACAACAAGGCTGTCCTCTTACATCTAGTGCTAAACATTGTCCAGTAGAGTGCCCAGACCACAACGTTCCTCTTGTAATGCTCAGCTTTTTATATGGCTCCATGTAAAGCTCTAACAAAGGAAGTCTTCTCCTGCATTTCCATTTTATGGAAGAAGGAAGAGAAAATTGACTTGCTGAAAATGGCCTTCCCAATCTGGGGAAGAGTCAGAGATTCAGTTCCGTTCCATCGTGCCATGTGTCTTTCCAGCTGATAAAAATGTCAATGATCTGGGGTAAGTAAGTAGGAAAGGGAGGCATGAAAATGATTACATATGGATAAATTGCAGATGAATCCTGAACACACACAACTCCAACACAGGTAAGAGTTCAAAGAAAACATTATTACTGATATTGTTAGTTGTTGAGCTCTTTTAGGTATGAACACAAAATGAAAGGCGCTATAAATCTGTGTCATATACCTCTGGTTTGCACGCTTTCTTTAACTGGGATGTGCTCCCCATGGAGCATCTGTAGGCCAGGACAAAACAGTCTGCATTGATCCAAACAGACTGTTAACTTTCTGTGTGTAAGAAGACTAAACTTGGCATTTCTGAATGTTACTAAGCTTTTCTTTTTAGACTTAAACACAGGAAAGACTTTAAACTAATTTTGCAGTTTATTGTGCAAATAATATTGTGCATCTTGCAGGATCATAACTTTTGGTATAAAGCTTTCCAGCTGTTTTCTGTTGATAAAAGACTTACCTGGGCACCAAGAGATAAGACTGTAGGACTGAGAAATTGCTGACTTAGTCTTGTAATCTTCCTGTACTGCATTCCCATAGGGAAGTTATGGATAGGTGTAACTCTGTACAAGTTACTGTTCTAATCCTTGAATCCCAGTCAACGACTCAGCCATTGAATTTGGTGAAAATTTTGGGCACCTGACACATTACAGGATTCAGTTTTACATAACAAGCTTTCAATTTCTGGCAGAATGTCAACATGCAGCTCAAATTGATAAGTGGTGTTACTCTGCATCTGAGTAGGTTGTGCTCTGAGAGCAGACCTGACTAGAAACTTCAGTGACTCCTTTTGGAAGGACTCTGAACTTTCAGGATCCAGATGAGGAAAAAGTGTCAGAATCAAACGTGATTTATAGCGTCACGAACATTCTTCCGTATTGTCAGCTGAGAATGACAATGGAGTTGTGATAGCCTAGAGCTTGTATTCTTTACTTCTGAGCAAATATGCTATCCACACTCCTGCAGAGATAGAGGCTTGATGTTCCAGATAACTCTGATTATGTAGACAAAGAGACAAAATTAGGACAAATTAATTGAAAATGGAAAATCAGTTAGGCAAATGAAAAAAAAAATACATACAG
This sequence comes from Nycticryphes semicollaris, assembly GCA_013400055.1. Taxonomy (NCBI): domain Eukaryota; kingdom Metazoa; phylum Chordata; class Aves; order Charadriiformes; family Rostratulidae; genus Nycticryphes; species Nycticryphes semicollaris. Next base: position 410,885 of record VXBJ01003623.1, read on the forward strand.
ATGGTTAGAAGCACCTAAAATCCCATGTGGTGCAATGACTGCTAAGTCAGCTAGCAATTTTTTATGAATGGGAAACCTAATAAGGAAGGGAAAACAGTTAAAATTTGCCCTAGAGCAATTGTAACTTCTACACCTCTTTTTTTTTTGTTCATAAACACCTCTGTCTCCTGCAAAAATACTTGTGAGGGTACTTTTAAACATGGTTTGCAAAGTTTTGTTGCTTGACTTCATTGTTCCTGCAAATCAGCAAATGAATTCCATTCGCAGTTCAATTATTTTTTTCTAAGACAAGGAATGTTTATGCCAGATTGCTGTTCCTACCTTTGCCTTTCAAACTTACATGCCATAGGAACTCTCTCTCTTGCAGACACGTACAGCTGTAGCAAAGTGTAATATGCACACGGGAAGATCTCGTAGGGCCAGGCTGCGATGCACATTTTGCTAGCACTAATCCATTAAGTAACTTCAAACATACATTTAAGAGCACTTTTGTCTCACATTTAATTGTTAAATGCAATCAGTGAAGTTATTAGATGTATGTCACAGCCCCTTTGTCTCAACTTCACATGACAATCATTCTATTCATTTCACTATAGCTGATTTATACCAAACATGGCAGATAAGTCTCATAGAGTGATTATAGTCAAATCATTACAGTTTGATGATGATGTAAGACAAAACTAGGTCTTTGAAGTCAGATTTTTCCCTAGATTAGGGAAGAAGAGAAGGTGTTCTCCTTAGCTGAGGCAGTTGGTGGGGTTTCTTGTGTTTGCATGTTTATGCAGAAGTTTGTGACTTCTTAATATTCCCCATAATAAAGAAAAGGCCCATCCTGTTGCACAGTACATAAAATAAGAAGCGTAGGGTAGAAAGAGTCTAAAAATCAGAGAAGGCTATGGAGCTGGTGAGAAAATGAGAGGTGACATGAGAACAGGAAGGAAAGGGGAAGGTTATGTCATTAGACACTGGAATTCAATGTTTTGATGAAACTCCATGGATACAGGAAGGAGCAGGGCGGGTAAAAATAGCTAAATGAAAATGGTTTGAGTTCCAAGAATTCAGCTCTCCGAAAAGAAAGAAATATATGTTCTTGCTTCAAAATAGGCAGAAAAAGTTATGTGTTTTTATGAAGCATTAGAAAGAAGAAAGGAGAAAATAAAGGGGCAAAATTTGCTGACTACGATTTTTTTTTTTCTTCAACCAAAGCTTGACATTTTGTGTTATTATACACATTTCACCCGAATCCTCAGTGGTTTGCTTCCTGAGAGAGAACACTTTTTCAGTAAAGCCGTCTCATCAGAAGACCTTGGAGGCTGTTCAAATTAGAGGGGTTTTTTGGGCTGAGCACGTGCTAATACTTACAGACACTCACTCCCTGACTGATACAAAGCAATACTGCTCAGTGTACAAGAAAATGGCTATAATGTATAGAATATTTTTCAGGACCTAAATTTGCCCAAAGCCAGCAAGCAATTAGTCTCTATATTTTTTTTATACTGAATTGTACGTGCTCACATCTCCCTCATAGAGATTCACTTGTTATCTATAAAACAGGAAGCTCTTACTACAAGAAAAAGAAAGAAAATCAACCAATTTACTTAGATTTTGTTTTTGTTAATTCCTGAACAGATGGTAACATATGACAATGGAAGTTTTATAAAAATTTCCATCTTTTAACCGAGTGCAGGCCTGAGATTTTTCCCTGGTGAAAATGCAGAGTGTGAGTCATTAAACACGCTATGCACTATCTGCATGGGATTTTCACTTACTGTATTCAGAAAAGTCAGAAAGCCGTTCCATTACAGTAACTGCTTTTTTTTTTTCCCCTCCACCTGGGCAAGTGGCCAATTCCATCATCTTGGGCTCAGCAGTATGAACAAGAAAGGTACAGTCTGAGGAGGGGATGTAATGCACAGGCAAGGGGAGAGGCATCGCTCCACAGTCCAAGAGCAGGAGTCGGTTTCTAAAGCTTAAACAATTGTCAAAAGAAGGGGCCTGAGTTATGGTTTCTCCAGTCCAGTCTGAATTCACTAATCAAAAAGGTATGGCCTGGTTTTACAAGTGAGAGGTTGTATTGCCTGCAGAGTGTTCAGCACCTACTGCATCTTGGCCCCAAATTAGCATTATGAAGATAGAGTCTAAACTTAATCTTTGTTTGGACTCCATTTGAAATTTGGCACTGATTGCTGTGGGACAAACGAGGCCCAGAGATGCTGAGTGTGATTTTCTGCAGGTCTACTGGTTTGACCTCGGAGAGCTAGAGGAGTTCAAGCTCTCCAGGCTATAGTACTGTTCATCTTAGCAAAAGTATAGAACTTTGCTGGGGAGTGGAATATAAAGGGATTTTTACATCGAGGCTTCAGGGCATTTGTAAAACCTTTTGGCTCCTCCCAGGGCTCTCCTCAGGGCCCTGACCGCAGTCTCTGATGCCTAGTTCTCATCACACAGGATCTTCCTGAGGAGCACAGTGCTCATCAGTGTTGTCAGCCTGCTCTTTCTTGTATTGGTCTTTGTAACACATGTAGATCAAAACTACCTTGGAGAAATCAAATCACGGTCTGAAATTTGCAGTTTGGAATATCCTTTTTGTGGTGGCAATTTCCTTCAAGGTGACATCTACACCTATTTTGGAGTGGAGATGTGAAACGGGCATGAGATGTATTGCCCATTAGTTACTTACATTAATGGGTGTGTTAGAAATGCAGAAAGATGGATGGATGGATGGATGGATGGATGGATGGATGGATGGATGGATCCTCTTTCAAGGTCTCTATCATTCAGCAAAAGATGAGTTAATTATTCTCAGTCTGTGTGATACTTAATGACATCTACAAGAGAGGTGAATGGCATCTTGTTGGATGGCAGGAATTATATAGAACACAATTTCCCCTGAAGAAATAGCTCACATACCTTATATAATGAATGAGCTCATTTTGCCTGTGTTTGCCAGAAACAATAAAAGTTAGAAAATGTCCCAGTAATTAAAATAAAGTGTTACCCAGATTTATGGTGAGAAATGTGAAATGTCAGGCAATTGAGTGCAGCTCCACACTCACAAATAAGCTTCACATTCGTTAGAACAGGTTGCATTCATTACTAAGAACAGTGTGGGTCCAGTGCTGGCCCCAGAAGGCAATGAATGGTTTCTCCTGCTCAGGGAAAGAAAGCGGAGGGGAGGGAGAGGTGCCAGCTGGCGTGTTCACTGATGGATCTTGGGTCCTAGTGGTAAATGCTGCAGTATGCACAGTACAGCCATGATCATTGCTTCAAGATGGGCTTTGGATTACTTGATGGATAGTAGGAAGAAGGGGGAGAGAGTGCCATTCTCAGGCCTGCCACATGCAGAAAAGAAATCTAGTAGAAATTTTTGAAAGGGTGGAGATGAAAAAAGGAAATCTAAGCAAAGCCAGCCTTCCTGCAATCCTTCCACTCTCAGTCACTATTTGATACTTTTTAAAATATAAATGCTATAGCTATGAATAGTGTAGAAGCTTAGGAATGTGAGTTCATTTTTTGTTTAAAATAATCTTAATCCCTAATTATTCCAGAGACCACGTTTTTGTCAGAGGTCCACCTAAGACATACGAAATTCATCTAATCTATATACATACTATGCATATAGACTTAGGAAATATTGAAAGTGTAGAACTGTTGGAAACAGAAGTGAAACTCACTCAAAGTCTGTGGTGTAAGATCATTTGAGCAGTACCTGTGCAAGTCATGATGAAGCATTAGTTACCTTTCTGCTCTGTATAGCTGGAAGAAGGTTCGCTGCTGAAATGTCCTTCTGCTGTGATCTGAGGGTTGGGATATTGAGAACCTGCTGCCTTAACATCTTTTGTTGCTTGCTTTTGCAATCCTCTTTTCTAACATAGCTAATTAAAAATTGAAGAAACTTGGAACATAAAAACTAGTCTGACAGTTTAAATGGTCTAGAACCTAAAATGTTAAGTGTCTTTTCTGAAAAAGAGAATGGGACAATGTTAAGTCACAGACACTTCAGTGAATACCAATCTTGTGGAGGACTTTCATTACCTGATTATTCCAGACTGAAGGTGTCTGAAGTGTCTGATTCAAAAAACAGCCTGTCTTGCCAGTGGGAGTGTGATAGAGGTCTTATGAACAAACCAACCCAACCCAAAAAACCTTCTATCTTTTAGTGTTGGATTCTCTTCTCACATAAATTTCATTTGGGAATAGTTCTAGGAATATCAATGGAATTTTGTTAGAAAAAAACCCCAGCCATTAAGTTAAAGCACTTGATTTTAACCTGGTAAAAAATTTGGATTCTGATAAAGATCTGCAGGGTGGCCTTAGGCAGTTGTATATCCTCTCTGTTCATATATTCCACATCTGTAAAATGATGGTATGAATTTGTTTCTTTTTCATTACATGCTTGTAAGAAAAATCTCCTTATGCTAATGAGGTGTGCATATGCTTTAATCACAGGTTCATTCAGAAAGTCCAGAAAGAAAATAATACGAGACCCACCCATAAGAATTTGTAAGAGGGGAGTAGAAATTCCACATTTAGAGGACAGCACGTTCTGAATTACTGAAGTGATGATGCAAGCACTTATCTCCATAAAGTGCCTAGTGCTCTATGTGTTATTTATAGGAGACACAGACCTTTAAAATAAATTGCAGGTTCATATGTCAGACCAGCAGATAGAGGATCAATTTACAACAAGGGGTAGATACCATAAATTTCAAGCAGACCACGGGGCTCATTCCCCATCGTGATTTTGGATCTTAAACTGTTGTGAAGTAGGTACCAAAGAACATGAGTAATGAAACTAGAATCAGAAGCCTTAGTGATGGCCCAACTATCAGATAATATGGTCTTACAGAGTCTTTCTAGCAAAGGTACACTTAAGCATACCAGTGTTGTTTGCAAAGTATGGATAACGTGAAGGTGGGCCATTATCTCGAAGATGGAAGAGACTACAAAAAAGATACATGGATGCTCTGGAGTCTGTAAGAGGCTGTTGAGGAAGGGCATGGTGGGCCTTAGAGTTGCACATGAGTTTCAGGTGAAATGGAAATAAAGCAATATTAATTGTACCATCATGCAAGTTGATACATGTGAGTTGTAGAGCCCAGCTCTGTTGCCCTTTTACTCACCACAGCAGCTGCAGCAGATCAAATCAGTATTCCCACAGCTTCTCGGCATGATAGAGTGTGTGTGGGAGGGCAAGGGAGGGGAGTTAACCCACTTTGTTTTGGGGAAGCTCAAAGCTGAGGTTTTGCTAATCAGTAACTCCTGTAGTGCAAGGTTGGCACACTTATTTCCTTTGATATGGATTGCTTTGGGATGCATTACGTGGCTATAAGCCCTGAGCTTGGGGAGATGCTTCACGTAAGTCTTAGGTTTAACTTTGTCTCAAATGTGTTGGTTTTTCTTCCTTAGAATGGAGATAGTGACTATTTGGTAATAGCCTGTGTAAATAACATACTAGAGGAAAACCTGCGGGTGAATAGCAACAGTTCAGTTGCTCCTTCTACAAGGACAAGGCTTTGGCTTGATATTCTTATCCTTGGATGTGTGTGCTGTGCCTTGTTTGCTTATTGCTGGATATATTGATAAATGAAAGATTCAGTGTTAATGTAAATGACAAAAAGACTGTGCAGTCCTCCTTCATCTAACAGGACTATTCTGTAAGCTCCTTTGGGAATCCCAAGAGTTCCAGTTTGTATTCCCCACTCTGATTTTTTCCAGTAAATTATTTTTTTTATTGGCAGTAGCAAGCTTTTTTTTTTATTTATTTTTTTTTTAATGAGGTGTTTGGCAGCATCCACTGGGGCATGTAGGTACAGAGTGTGTGGGTGGGAGGGGCAGCCCTGAGCAACATACCAGGCAACTTGGGACAAAAAAATTCTAAAAGATGGAGAGCTCTTTCATGTGCTTTTAACAACCTCTCACCTCCTATATTTCCTAGGATCCCTGATGATTTCTTGCAATTTAAATGTGAATTTTAGGTGTGAGAGCAAGTGACGTTTTAAGCAGGTCATATGTTCATTACATGTATTAATCATGAGTGCATGCCCATTAGTCAAACTCTGTGAGGATTCAAGCCAGTTCTTAAGTTCACTGGTCTGACAGCTTTTGTTCTGAGTAGCCTGCTGTGTTGTGTTAGCGAGATAGCTGCTATCCCTCATGGCACTAGGGACTTGTGGAGCAAAAAGCGTCAGTTGTTGTAACCTGAGCTTAAAGGCTGAATCTTATCCTGGATTATAATCCTCAAAGGATCAGGAATAGAGAGGAGTATGGAGATGTATATTGACCGAGAGGTTCTGGGCAAGAAATAAAAGATATAGAAGAAGATGGGCTGTAGAGCTGAGTCCTCGTTCTGGATGGGCTTTCTCAGCCTTTCCATGATTTAGTCCCCGCATTGGGCAACTGAGGGTAGTGATGCTGCGTGATCTCAGTCTTGCTCTGTGTTGGATTAGCCTTTTCAAATGGTTAAATCACAGCACCTTTGAAATTTACCTTGAAGGAGTGCATGGCAGAGCCTTGATTTTTTTTTTTTTTTTTTTTTTTTTTTTTGTATTCTTACTATCTTGTAGCACTGTTACCTTAGACATACAGTTACAAATCATATCTTTAAAGTCATTAAGGAATCACTAAGAGATTTAGTTGCGTGTCCTAGCTGAAAATCAAGACCATTGAACGCCAGAAGAAGCCAAATTCAGTTCCAGGCCTGCTTGCCATGTGTGTTCTTGAGAGTGGAATTCCCCTCTGGAATCGCTTCCCACTTTTCCTGTTATCCAAGGTTATCTTGAGAAATCTTCACCAGCTGCCCACTCATGTAACTCAGCAATTTCAGAAAGTTTTACATCTACCTATATACCACCTCCCCACTTACAGTCTCATAATTACCAATTTTGGTTTTACTGCTCCCAGAATAGATCTCGCCACTACTTGGAGCACAGTAAAAGCCTAAAATAACCTTATAAACGAGCTCTTAGTATGTAAATCAAACCTGTAACCAGTCTGTATGAGGTGTAGTGCAGGGGGTAGATTTTCAGGGCCGTGCAGCATCCCAGAGCTCACCTAGAACATGGTTGAACTTGAAAAGTGGTACCGTAGAAGTCCCTCACTGAGCTTTTTGGCCTAAAAGGTTTTGTGTAAATAGTTCGTTTTTCCATTAATAATAAAAAAAGGAGAACATTTTTGTTCACGTGAGTCCATGGCTGACTGCCTCAAACAGTGAATTTTTTTTGTTTGGTTCATCTTAAATATGACTGGTTCATGAAACTTTTTTTAGATGTTTTAAAATTTGCTTATTTCAGTACATTTCTGAGAGAAATACCTACGGAAAATTGTGGCCTCTTTAAACATGTCAAGATTTATTTTAGCCAAAAAGATAAAAAGATGGTACCCATTTGTGGAATATTTTTCTGTAGGCTGAATCCCTGTGTTGATGGAAGGATGAAATGTTTGACTGAAAAAGATCGCCTGACTCAGATTCGTCTTTTTCAACGGAGAGTTTGAAACCTTATTCTGCAGGTTCTGAATAGCCTGGCATTCCCCAGTTTCACAGAAAGGGAAATAATCAGTGAAAACGGTGATCTTTAGCAGATGGTCTTTAAATGAAAGGAGGGAAGGAAATATCCTGGCCAAGCAGGAATTGTTTCACTTCAGTCCCGGAACGGCACAATTACAAATGAGTATGTGCCATACAAACACAGAGAAATTAGATGTTCACTGCTATAAAGAGTTTACTGTCCAATATGAGCTACAGTAGGAATTTTGATGTGTCACGTTTGCACCCATGATTTTATTTGGCACTTACTCTCCTTCTTGACAATCTTCACCACGGGCCCTTCCCAAACCTTTTGTCAAATGGCTGCAATGTGAGCGCAGTCCTTGATAATCCCCAGCTCCTCCTGACGAAGCAGGGATCTAAAACCAGAGGGGACTGGGCTGAACTCGTTTAGAAAGATGCTTTTATTATGTCTATATAAAATATGCATAAACATGACACCCTCCACTTAGGGAATGCGTAAAAGGTGGGACATGATACTTGTGAGAGGCACCGAGTTCTGCAAGTGGAGGCGATGGGGAGGGAAACGAATTGCCTGTTAAATATGGAAAATGGAGTCTGCTTTTTGTTCTGGGCCTTTGGAATCTGTGGGTGGATTGGAACTGGCAGGCAGGGAGCAAACACCCACCCACCATAGGGCTGTGTGGTTCAGAAGTTTACAAGAGTGTTTGTGTTCCAGGAGCTGTTGGCCTTGAAGCCAATGGAGAGGGGGAGGAGAAGAGGGAGAGAGTGAGAAAAACACTGTGGTGTTAGGGCCCTTCCTCCGAGATATTTTTCCCCTCTCCTTTCTCCAGCTAGAGGGCTTTGGAGCTGGAGCGAGACAAAGAGTTACTGGGGGAAAGATTAAAATGATTTTAAGATGCGCAGCGCTCACGGGCCGTCATCGGGGGAGGCAGAGACTTCAGAAGCCACTGCCACCCTAATCCCAAGTGACACCACTCGTTGCTCCCCCTTCTCCTGCCCGGCTGCTGTTTCCTTCTGCGGAGTCTGTGGGACAGAAGGACAGAGAAGTTTTACTGGGGTGTTACTGCAGGAGTGGAAAATTGGTTTCTGTCCCGTCATGAATTCAGGTTCAGAAGCTGCCGCTGTAATTGGTCACCATCTGGATATTGCAGATACAGAAACTGAGGCAGAGGGAGACGGAACAGCTTGCCCAAGGCAACAGGAAGTCTGTGGGAGATCTGGGAATAGACCCCAGATGTCCCGAGCTTTCTGCCTTAACCACAAGACCATCCTTCCTGCCTTTTTGGTAGACCCCTCTGCTTCAGGAATTCCAATTCTGAATTCCACCCGTAAACAATCTGTTGCACGATCCAGAGATTTACTTGCACAAAAGAGTCATTTGGGAGGGAAGATGGCACCTCTCTCAACATGAACTGCAGCCACCACTGTCCTTTTTCTGTAGGCTAAAGGGGAGGGGGTGGGAAAAACCCCCAGCTTCCAGAGCTAAGAAGTTTCTCTATTACTATCCAAACTTCCTGCAAGTGTTAATTTTGCTCTTTAAAAGAACTGGCAATGCCACAGATGATGTCCTCCGTATTATCAAAAGGTGCCACACGTAGTTCCTGAAGAGTGTGATTGAAAATTATTCTTAACTAAAACCTTGTAGATACCCCCTGTTCCTCGGTGAAGACCATTTCTAGCCCTGCGTTCTCTTGCTGTGGGAACCTCGTTAGCATCAGGAATCAACAAGGACTGGACGGCCTAGATTGGTAGATCACATCTTTAGACCGTGCTTGTGTGGTGATACCCAAAAATTTCACTCATGGATCAGTGTGTGACACTTTGTCATAAACAGAAAGGGAATTTCTTGCCACCAGTGGCTTTCTGTAATAAGGGGATTTGGTAAAGATTCTCTGCGTGCCATCCCTCACCCTATGAAGACACAACGGGTGCCTCGGAGCAGTGGATTTGGCTCTTGGCTCCTGTGTTTGGGTCGGGTGGGTGAGAGTGGGCTCCTCTGGGGAGACGCACTGGGTTAGTTGGGAGATCAGAGCTCTTCTGCGGGTCACTCCCGAGGGGATTTCAGAATACACAGATACAACTAAAATATCAGAGCTTGCTGTGTTCCCCGCCCTGTTACAGTGATCCTGAGTAAATCGCAACCTTTTTATTTTCTGCTTGCTCTTTTAAACAGCGCTGGGACGTTTGTCTGCTTGTTTTTCTGCTTTTAAGCCGTGCCAGTGAACCCTTTCAGACCAGAGTATCCGAATGCTCCATTTCTGCGCCGCAAAGTGCAGCGAGATCGCGGACTGTGAATAGTGCTTTAAAGTCACTGTTGCATTCCAGATAATGTTTTAATATAATAATAACAATAACTCTATTTTAGCCACCGTGTCGGTGCGGAACTGCTCCGGGAGCCCAGGGCTCCGGGAGCGCGCCTCGCTCGGCAGGGGGCGCTCGTCCCCGGCGCCGCCGTGCGCGCGGGCCCTGCGGCCGCCGGCCCCGGAATCCCCCGTGGCGGCCCCGCTCGCCCGCGTTTGCGGCCAATGCGGGTTTTTCTTCCTTGGCCCCGCGTTACTGCTTCAGCGAGGGCTCGGGTAGCTCCCCCGCCGCCCGCAGGCCTGAGCAGCGGTTGTGCCACACGTGTTAAAGGCGGACAGGCGTCGTATGCGAGAGGGGCGTGTGGCATGTATGTCAGAGCAGGGGGTGCCGCCTGCGCACGGGGCGCTGGGCAGGCCGGGGGCACCGCGGAGGACGCGCTGCTTTCGGCCTTAAATCGTCTTTATCCGCCCGCGGTTTCTGCTCAGAGAGAGCGGGGCGTGTGCTCCAAAGTTGAACTTAGCAGATTTTGGGGCGGACAGCTTTTTTGTGACGTGCTGGCACTTTAGGTGCGAGTGCGAGGCGGACACGTTTTTTCGCCCGTTCCCTTTTTTACCGCTGGCCAGAAAGAAAGCGGCGAGAGGAGGGGAAAAAAAAGAAGAANAAAAAAAAAAAAAAGGCAAGGCAAGCCATCGCCCTACCGCCCCTCCTCGGCGGCGCGGCGGTCCGTGAACCCAGCAGTTTACCCCGGCGGCCGCCCGGGGCCGTGCTGCGCGCCGGCCTGTGCGGCAGCGCGGCGCGGAGCGGAGGGGGGAGGCGGGCGCTGTTCCTGGAAGAGCCCGGCCTGGGGAGTTGGTCACATTCTTGGCTGGGATTCAATGACTGAGGCAGACACCAACAAACAGAGGGGGGGAGGAGGAGGAGGAGGAGGAGGAGTGAGGGAGGCTGAGCCAGCCCGCATTAGCTCAGCTCTCAGGCACTCTCAGTCTCTGCTGGAAAGAGGAGCTGGGAGGATGTGCGCTGTGTTACCGCGGCTCCCCACGGCACGCCGAGAAGACCGAGAGAAATAAGGGCAGAAAGGCGAACCGAGAGACGAGGAGTCCTCCCAGATCAAGCTGAGGGACCACGAGGGGGAAAGGGAGCCTGCTTATCGCCCGTCCGAAGCCCCCGCGCCGTGTTGGAAGTGCCAGAGATTTGGGCCTTTTCCTTTTCTTCTGCGTTGTTCCTTTCCACAGACCAAGCTTTCCTCCTCCTGCTGCTTTTTATTTTCCTCCCCCGCGCCTTCCTTTCGGTGGATATGGACAGAAGGGTGATTACTGCAGAGAAGCAGCAGCCGCCAGAACATATTTGAGCCCCTGGTTCTCGGAGCGTGGCACAGACTTTCTGTATTTCTGTGGGTGGCGTGTGTGTGTGTGAGTGAGTGTGTGTGTGGTGGAGGTGTGGGAGGCGGGATTGGTTTGCCTGGGGGGTTGGCTGAGGGGGTGAGTGCTCGGATGAAGACCTCTTTTTGGCGTGACTGTGTGCTCCATCGGGGCAGCTTGGAGACTTGGAGGTTTTGAAATTGTAACGAGCCAAGAGAAAAGAAAGAAGAGAGAGACACGCATACAAAAGGATTTATTTCCTATTCCTTAGTGGATTGTTAAACCTGAGTGGGAAGGAGAAAAAAGCAAGGGTGGGTTGTTTCATTTTGTTCATAATTTTTTTCTTAAAAATAAAAAATCCCTTAAGTGGATTTGTACCAGGGTGGAAGATAACTGGGGATTTTTGTTGTTTGTTTTGGGAATAGAAACTAAAAAATGGAGACTGTAAGTAGAAGCAGCTTCCAGCCTCATCCAGGACTGCAGAAGACCTTGGAACAGTTTCATCTGAGCTCTATGAGCTCCCTGGGTGGCCCTGCTGCTTTCTCAGCACGATGGGCACAGGAGATGTACAAGAAAGACAATGGCAAAGACCCAGCAGAACCTGTACTGCATCTGCCCCCCATCCAGCCTCCTCCCGTAATGCCTGGTCCCTTCTTCATGCCCTCGGACAGATCCACGGAGAGGTGCGAGACCATCCTGGAAGGGGAAACCATCTCTTGCTTCGTGGTGGGTGGAGAAAAGCGGCTTTGCTTGCCCCAGATCCTGAACTCGGTGCTCAGGGACTTCTCCCTGCAGCAGATTAATTCGGTGTGTGATGAGCTACACATTTACTGCTCCAGATGCACTGCTGACCAGCTGGAAATCCTCAAAGTCATGGGCATCCTGCCCTTCTCTGCTCCTTCCTGCGGGCTCATCACTAAAACTGATGCTGAGAGGCTTTGTAATGCCTTGCTTTATGGTGGCACCTATCCTCCCCACTGCAAGAAGGAATTCTCTAGCACAATTGAGCTGGAGCTTACAGAGAAGAGCTTCAAGGTGTATCATGAGTGCTTTGGGAAGTGTAAGGGACTCTTGGTGCCAGAGCTTTACAGTAACCCCAGCGCAGCCTGCATCCAGTGCTTGGACTGCAGGCTGATGTACCCACCTCACAAATTTGTGGTCCATTCTCACAAATCCCTGGAAAACAGGACTTGCCACTGGGGCTTTGACTCTGCAAACTGGAGATCCTATATCCTCCTCAGCCAGGATTACACTGGGAAAGAGGAGAAAGCTAGACTGGGCCAGCTCTTAGATGAAATGAAAGAAAAATTTGACTATAACAACAAATACAAGAGGAAAGCCCCCAGGGTAAGTGATGCATTTAAATTTAAAAAGGGTGGGGGGAGAAAGAGAAAAAGGAATTTTCTGTGATTTTGATGACATCCGTTGATACACCAAATTTGTTACCAGCTGCTTCGCCTTTGAGTCATTTAGCAATCTAATCGTGTTCTTAATTCTCCCCACGTGTGCGTTAATGTAGACGAGCAGTGTTTGAGATGGCACCTTTTTTCCTCCGGTTGTGTTCTGAACACGGTAGTTGGAGTTTGTTTAAGTTATATATGTGTGTTTGCATATCTTACTGTGCATGGAGCCTGATCTATGAAACCCATCGCGCTACTCCAGACTTTAGCAGGAACTATGTGATTTCAGGTCTTTAAGAGCTTCGGTTAGGGGTCAAGACAAGGAAGAAACCAGAAAAAAAAAAAATCTCTTACTGATCACTCCGGACGCAAATATATACAGTTTTCTGCTCGACTGCATGCTGCCGGGGATGGAGGTGGGGGCTAAATTATATATATAAATGATTGCATTGGAATACAATCCCGACAGTAATGCAGGTTACTGGTGTTTGGATTAAGTGTGTGGAACATGAATGGAGAAGTCCCTGCTTTTAGAGTTATCCCTGTGGAGGCTGAATCTCCCCACCAGACAGGCTTTTGTATATTGGATTATGTATACATTCGGTAAATGAATCTGTCTAGGGCCAGCTGCAGCAGCGTCTTAAGGTATGCCATGCCGTGCTGAGCCAGACAGCTAAAGCACAATTTTTTAGGTGTCTTTTGTTTTTCTTGCAGTCTAAGCTGCCTTTAGATCCCAGAATCCCTGGTGTGTGGGTGGGAGGCTGCCTTGGCATCTGGCACCAGTCCTGCTCAACGGGCAGCAGTGCCACAAGGCCTTGAGGACTTGCTTACAGACACCAGGATGTCTGGCTCGCTGGCGATGGTGGGGCTGGCTGGGGAATGAGCAATTTGCTTTCCTCTCCTTCCCCCCCTCCCGCAGTACGAGGTTAAAGCAAACTCTTGCCTACTGAGTTTTACACTGCAGGTTTGTTGGTTGGATTCTGCCTCATCTCCCAGAGACTTGCCAACTTTTCTTTGGTTTTGTGTGTCTGGAGTAGAAGGGCAGTGACATAAGCCTCAAAAAGCAAATAACACTTAAAGCCTACTGAGAAAATCAGTAAAATCTTCAATTACCTAACCAAATACTCATTTAAAGGGGCAGACGCAGGCTCAGACTTAAAGCTTTTATTTGTAAAAAATGCAACAAAATTACCCAAACCGACCCCAGAGTTTTTAAAATATCCTGCGCAAACGATGCAGTAATTCTCACCGCTGGCCTAATTAACCCCCTTGATTTGCCTCTGCGTTTTTTTGATGCAGGAGTAGAGTCTCGTTCAAGTTCCAGTTTCTCTCCTGCTTTTGTGCTTAGCCCCCGTTTCAGTCCTTGTCCTCACCCCTCCTTTTCCTCCCGCTTGAGTGTCAGAACCGCTGTGACAAAGCTGGGCTGTAATGAGCCACATTATCTCCGTGGTTGGAGGTGGATGTGTTTTTAATGGCTTGTCTATTCTCCGTCAGTCATGTGCTAAGATGGAATGGTGGGGTAGATGTATATGAATGTGAGAGGAGAATACGGCTCTGAAAGTGAATGCGTTTTTCATGTTGGGAAATTAATTTTCTAGGGCATGTTTCGTTTGGGAAGCAAAATTAAGAAATCTCCACGTTCGTGCTCCAGAAAGGTACTGTGTCCCTAGCTTGGTCGTTTCCAGACTTTAATTAAAATGAATGTTAGTAGGGGTGTGCTTTCCTTTTCTTACAAGGCTTTACGGCATTCTGTTAAGTTTTATGATTTATCCAACACCCCAGGTGAAGTTGGGAGGTGGAGAACAAGAAAAGACTACTAAATCTTGGCTTTGCCTGACTTTTTTGGTGACCTTTTAATAGATCCCAGTTCAAAACATGGCAAGCTCTCTTTCCCCAGCCTCCAAAATCCGCATGCAGAGCAGCACTTCTTGCAGAGTGAATTCGAGATACCTAATAGCAGACAGCAAAAATTATGTAAGGAAATCGTGGCCATCTATTTCACAGAAAATTTAGTCAAAATTCTGTCATCATAAAATTTTAAGTCTCCTGCATAGGTTCATTTGAGCAGGTGGAGAGGAGTTTGATGGGGAAGAACTGTGTGGTGTGTCCGCAGAGGATGGGATAGAGGGGAAAAAAGAACGCTTTATCTTACATCCTCTGCAAAACTGGGCTGAAGTTTCCAGGTTTTTGAGCTGTCTTCAGGGCCCTCCCATTAATGTGGTGCAGTCTTGAGGAGCCCCTGGCAGTGCTGGCAGAGTTTTGTATGCTTATCCTTCCTTTTTCTGAAGTCTTTTTCCATTGGGCTTAGCCAACGGATATCATATGCTAAGGTCATTTGTTTTGTAGCAGTGTGTGCAGATAATTACGGAGAGATTTAATCAGGCTCTAAGATTGGTAGACTGGCCAGGGGCAAGTAACATAGGAGTAAAGTTTAGATGCCTAGTAAGGAAATGAAAGGATGGTCCCATGGCTGCCTCTGCGTGTTTGTGTTAATTACTGTCAGTCTGTGTGGGTTTTGTGTGTCTGTCTGTCTCTGGATGAAAGGGTGAAGCATATGTGTCTTTGTGGTGGTCTTCCTTTTTGATGTAGATCTCTGCATAGCTTTGTTCAGTTTTATACAGAGGTGTTTGTGTGTGTTGTGTGCTGTAAGCTGCTGTCTCACATACTCAGTTTTCCACTTTCAAGAGTGGGGTTTTTACCAGTTTCCCAGTTTATTTATTTATGTATGTGTGTGTACACACTGCTTTGTGTTGTGTTTTCCCCGGGCCTCTGTTGGTACCTTGGTAGCATGGGATGCATATGACCACTTTTATGGTTGTTTAAGAAGCAGTGAGTTTTTCGACCTTTTTGTGTGTGTTCATGAGGTTTATGTGATGAGGGATGGAGATTTCTGCCAGCACAGCTCTCCCTTTTAAGGGTCTGACTTAAATGGAGGAACTGGGTTGGCACAAGCCCCCGTTGCAGATTCAGCTATTGGCAAAACTGCCTTTTTCCCCCCTATATCTTTTTCTTCTTTTTTCCCTCCTCTTTCCTTTTTTTTCTTTTTGTATGGTTTTAGAGTATTGCTGCAAGGCATAGCTTACCCAGATACTTCATTCACAACATATATTTTTCCACACAGCAAGTCTCCATTGTGCTTATCTGTGTGTCTGTATTGAGGTGGATACATACATGCAGATACGCTGTCTCTCAGCCTGCTTGGTTGAAGAAGATGTGTGTTGCCTGGTCTTGCCACTTACAGAAGAAGCTTTTGTCTAGAACTGTGTGAAGTCAGCAAAGGGTCTGAACCAAAAACTGGAGGGGAGCT
This sequence comes from Nycticryphes semicollaris, assembly GCA_013400055.1. Classification (NCBI taxonomy): domain Eukaryota; kingdom Metazoa; phylum Chordata; class Aves; order Charadriiformes; family Rostratulidae; genus Nycticryphes; species Nycticryphes semicollaris. The sequence goes on from VXBJ01003623.1 coordinate 426,761, forward strand.
ATGACAGTTGGAGTCCTCACTAGAGCAGGAACCATAGAGGCCTCAGCCACTTTCCTTACCCTCTTGTAAAATTTTGATTTTTACATCCTCCCTGTTGGTGCTTGTATGAGCAATTCACCTCCCATAAGCTTTTCCACCTTCCTGCTACATCCCAAAGCTCTTTCTTTTCTTGAGCCATATGATAACTTCTCTATTTCCCTTTGTATCCTTCTACTGGGTTTTCTACCTTCTCACATGCTCAGGGAGGTTTTTTCTTTCTGCTTCATTTTGTCCCTGGTCTTTCCAAGTCTCTATGCACCAACACAGCTTTTACTGGAGTGTGTGTCCTGTTTCCTTACCCATTTCTCACTGCATCCAGCATTACTGGCATGGAGCACAACCATTACATTCTGGGGTATTTCTAGAAATTTAAAATGCGAATAATCTGTCAGGGTTGCAAAACAGGGTCCTAGAAATCCATCTTCAGTGCCAAAGCTTTTTTCTTGAGCTCAGCAGCTGGTGTGTGTTGAGTGTTCACTTGCTGGGGTAGATAAGGCCTTGGTGTGTCTCTCATGCTCTCTTTCCACTTTTGTGTGACTGACAGTGCTCTGGTTTCTTAACATCAGTGTGCCACCACTGTCATTGAATTAGTTCAAAAAGCAGACCTGAAGGCTTTGTTGGTTGCTATTTCCAGTAAAGGAAGAGTGGGTTTGAGTCTCCCTTTGAACCCCCCCCCCCCTTTTTTTTTTCTTTTTTAAATATTGAACTGAGCAACATTTGATAGTGCTTTCATATTTCCTACCTGTGTGCCAGGCATCTGTACTGCTAGCAAAGCTGTATGTGATCTGACACTGAGAGAATAAGGGAACTTTCCTTGCACACGTGTGAACACACCCACACACGCCAGCACTGCAGTGTTCCCACGGTTCAAGTCCCAGCAGCACTTCTATGAAGTAGCTGGAAGCCAGAAGCAGCATTCTGGGTACTGACACACAAATGAGCACAGAAGGCCTCCCACTTTATTTCACAATGCCTACCAACCCAGTGCTGCCACAACATGCAGCTCTCTCAGCTGGAGTGAGGTTTAGCCAGGTCAAGTGTGCAGGCAAATCAAAGAACAAGAATTGCTGAAAGTGAAATAGCGCAGTCCTGGCTGAGCTGGAGGGGAGACGGGGACTTGTAGGTGCTGCTCTGAGCTGTGCTGTGTGGCTGCCTGAAATGCTGTATTCTTAGAGCTAAGATGCCTGTATTTCTCCTTCTGTATCCTCAAGTCCTGCCTCCTGGCAATAGTGATGTTCTGCAGTTGTTAGTATTATATATCCTATAGTAGGTATAGCAGATTGATTCTGATTCTATTCACAAGCAATGATTTTCAGACCACTGGATGGATTTTATTCTTTTTGGTACTTCATGAGTGCTCTTGGAAAACCCTGCCTGAGAACTGAGGGTTTGGTTGCTTTTCCATGAAACAACGAAGCCGTTACTTCTCTTACCCGATGTTTAGGAATTAGAGATTCTCCAGTAAAAATTTGGACATCTCTAAAACAAAAGTCTTGAGGCAGTAGTTCAGTTCAGGATCCTTCTACAGCTTAAAAGTTGAACTTCAAAAACGATGCCACACTTAAACAAAGTGCTGTGTACCTGAGGAGATGTCAGTGTTTAAGCACACATCAGCGGTTTTTTCCCAAGCGTGCAAACAGTTTTACAGATGTAGATCATGAACAAAGAAGCAGGTACGTGCATGTGTGTTAGACAAAGACTATGCTGCGAATAATGATCTAATGATGTTGAGTCAACTGTGGCGCTCTGTTGCCCCAGAATAGCGCCCGAGTTCCTGAATTCAGTGCTCTTGAATTAGGGAGGGAATTATATGCAATCTCTTCTTTTGAAAATCACTGCCTAAAATATTTAAACATCTGCCTCTCCCTTCATTGTCTGGGCTGTCTCATTTGCCTCCCCGTTGCTCTGGTTTCGGGCTTGGGCGTATGTTCTGCCCAAACAGTACCGTGCTTTGAAGACGCGTGTAAACACAGTTTGTTTTTTGGATGCATTAGGAGCCTGACGCCTGGTCTCGCTGCCAGGCCATGAACACGGTTATCACCCGCTTGAGCTGACTGACCAAGGAGAGGGTGTTTTCACTTGCTGAGAGGTGCCTTTAGATCAGTGTTGTAAAAGCATCTGGAGGCGTCTGTATGGGGCAGCTCCAAGCATGTCTAGACAACGCAGTGGTTAAAATTCTGGCAGCCACTTGTACCTTATCTACACCTTCCTGGATTCTCAGCGCTGCTACAACGGGGGGAGCTTTGGGACTACATCTCAGTGGTTGAGCTCAAGCAAGATTTGGGCATCTAAAGAGATGCAGTGTCATTCTTACTGAAACTCATGTTATTTTCATCTGTTAGCAAAGTTAATTTGCCAAGGTAGGAGTTTGAATGGTACTGACTACAGTAAGGAGTGGGCTGGCTGTTACTGGTGATAACTGATGATTGGAACTCACATTGCTGGCTCAGCTGGCCAGACTGCTTTGCCATCGCACAGAGGATCGTGTCTCAATGTGTGCAGTTGTTTAGCCAGAAAATATTTTAATTCTGACATGTATATGTTGGTGGCTTGTTTGTTTTTAAAAAAACAAACTTTGAACTTGACACTAACTCTGATTTAGAGGAAATTGATGTGGAGCAGTTACGCTAAATCCAACAGAGCGTTCTTGGAAAGAAATTAGAGCTTAGACAAAAGTAATTTGGACTGAGTTGTAGAGAATCTATCGATAGAGTACTGTCAATTACTGGGCTAATCTATTTTAGCTGAGTGGCCATAGAGCACTTAATCCAAATTGATCTTCACGTACAGGAAGCATTACTTTAAAATGTAGTAATATTGCGTGGTCTTGTTTTAAATTTGTCAATTATAGTATGTGTGTTCATGATACATGTTATTGGATAATACCTAATTTGTTTGCATATGTTTTCTGAATCTGGTAATATACACTAGTAAATCTGCACCACTTCTTAAAATGTTATTTCACTCTCACAGTCTCTAATACGCTCAGTATGAGTTCTTGGAAAATAATTACAGAGAAGCAAGTTTGCTGGGAAAAGATGGTCTGGTCCCTTACCTTCCTCCTTTACACCTTGTGAGCCTTGTCTGTCTTTTACGTTTCATTGTCAGTGTGGAGATTCACACTCAGATTATTACTAAAGTCACCTGTTCCCATATCTCCTGGAACATACGAGGTTAATTTGAAGGTTTGGGGCTAGTTCTACAGTTCTCACCAAAGCAATCAGCCGGCATCGTAATTGGAACCAGTTCGCCCGCAAACCACAGCAGCCTTGTACATGTATCAGACTTCTTCCTGTGTGTTGACTGGCAGCACTTGCAGTCATGGAACAGGGACAGATTCCGAACAAGAATATACCAGTGGTGGGACAAAGTAGCTTCCTTGTGTTTGTGGCCTTACCTGGCATTTACAGGCCTGTGCCAACGCCAGGAGCTGCAGTATTTTCATTTGGCTCCTTAACAAGGTCTTGGTTTCGTAGGTGTTTGATGGTGGTGCTCTGGTCCTGATGGATCTTACTGAAGGGGACAGTAGTTTCTGCAGCTGGGAGCTGGCTCCGGCCTCAAGGGATTTTGTCTGCTGGTGGCTACGTGCAAGATCTGGTTTTAAGGTTGTGGTAAATACCTAATTTTTTGTTCCTGTTTCTAGGATTTGTCAATTTTTTTTTTTTTTGTAATTTTATTTTTTTTACTGCTGAGGAAATATGTCTGAAGCTGGGATAAGGGCCAGCCTATTTTTGTTTTGTTTTGTTTTTCTGATGCAACTCCAAGGACACTAAACCTGGCATCAGGTGCAGTTCTTCCTTTGCATGTGCCTGTCTTGTCGGGCTGCGCAAACCTGGTGGCTCCTGGAGACTGGCCCCTCTGCACTGAGCTAGTTATCTTGCTTTGACTTTCGGTTGGGTGAAGTAACAAAAACACTGACACAAATTCAGGCTCGGATCCTGTCAGTGTTTCATGAACTGAAAGCTCTTCTGGAAGCCTATGGGAATTCCCATGTGGGAGGCACTTATCGTTGGCTCCATCTATGGTTTGGTTGCTATCACATAAAATTGGGCTTCTCCAAGCAGTGGATGAATATTTTAGTAACCTGATAAGCTGCATAGTCACTTGTTCTGTTAGATGGGCCAGGTCCTGCCACCCTTACTCAGGTTAAATAGTCTTTACTTGTTTTAACAGCCTTATTTATAAAAGTCAGGGAAAGCAGAAAGGAGGACAGAGATTCTGTGTACATGTGGAATCGCAGCATCATTCTGTGTGCTGGAGATAAACAGGAAAGGAGCTAATCAATAACTTGGTTTCTGGCTTTGTTGTGTATCGATTTATGTACAGTTACCTTTGCACATGCTTTGTAGAAAACGTGACTTTTAGGTTTGGGTTTTCTGGTTTGTTTTTTTTTTTTAAATCAAAGCTGTTTCTGTTTTGGTATGAGAATCAGTTGCATTGAATGCGCAAAAATTGCTCAGGCTTTAAGGATTAAAAGACAGCAGCAACATTAACAAAATAAAATACAGCCCAGTGCTTGTCTCTTCCTCGGGAAGAAGTGGGTGATAAGCACGTACCCCTGTGCTTTGTTCTTCATCCTCTGCTCAGTCAATGGTATCGTTTTATAGAATAAGGTCATTGCCTTGGATTGCTTCTTGGTTTCTCAACCCTTTTCACCAGCCAGTTTGTGTAATGTCTGTCTGAAGCATTGAGTAAGGGCATTGAAATAGCAGACAGGATATCAAGTGTTAGGAAGTCTGGGTTAAGTATAACAGACAGTTCTGGCTGGTGAAAGGGGAGCAGCCCCTTGAGCTTGGTTACAGTCCAGTCTCTGTGGAAACAGCGGCCTCTGGTCTCTGCATCCCTGTCACGGCTTTCCCCCTCTGTTCCCTCCACACCCTTCTAATTAATTGTCTGTGGGTGCATCTCTTTTTCTAGAGACGTGTCTTCCTTGTTTCTTAGTGGCACAGAATTGTATGTAATAATGTCTCTTTCTAAGGATTACATAAGTTGAAGATGATTTCTCCACTGGGAGAATTACGCAAGTTTAAACTGAAATGTATTTAGAAAGCTTTTATGTGTGTGTTTTCTGACTCGCAATGCAGAGGGTGAATTGTTTGCATCCTTGATTGGACAACATCTGTTAGGGTTGGAAGAAAAGCCATTTCATGTCTTTTCACTGTCATAGCCTGCGTTTTTATGAAGGCCCTGACCCTCTCCCCTTCCTGCAGTACCCTTGTTATGGGTGCTGATTCCTCACGCCCAAGCAGACTCAGGTGGGCACTCCAGCTGGACACTCTTCTGGCCAGGGGTCTGTGAATTTGTAACACGTATCTGCATTAGTGTCATCTGTCAGTGGTACTGTTAAAATCAGCAATAGAATAATCAAACTTGAGATTTTTTTTTTCCTTTTGTAAGAATTTGTTGCTTCTATTCTCGTTAAAGAGAAGACAATGACAGTGAGCCTTCCCAATGCTGTCAGTGAAGAACAAGTGTCCAAAACATTTCTGTAACGCTGCTCTTGGTAATCTTTACCACTTAGTAAAAACATTCCTGCTGCTTTCCAGCAAAATGAAGCTGTTTTGTGTGACTTAACCCAGGAGAAGACAGCGACTGCAGTCAAGTGCGTTTATTGAACTTGAAGAGGCCAAAGTAACTTTTGGCTTAAATGTGAACTTCTGCATGAGGCTGTGTCTGTGTCCCACAGCCCCTGCTCTGGCAGCTGCCCTGCACACACAGCCCTTATCGGTTTTGGGGGGGGGGGGGAGCTGCACAGATCTGAAGGGCTGCCCGTGCAGGTCAGGTGGCAGAAAGGGGATCATGAAAGTAATTTGATTTCTAGTATTATGTAATACTGGAGAGCTGTGTACGTCGTGCTTGTAGGTGCTGTTTGCAGCATCTTGCTGACAAAATGAATTGTGCTGAGTATCAAAAAATACAGGTTGTGTGGAGTTCCTGCTGCTTGCTAAAACAGAGATTGCAATAGTACCAATTATAAGCAGTGAATTACTTTAAATAATTAAAAAGCCCTCTGTAAGTATTACATTTCTCTAGGTCCTGTATTTTTTGACAAGTATCGTTAAAAAAAAAACAAACCAAAAATCCTCCAGGTTGTTCATGTTTCCATATTTATAGCAGTAAAATAAGTTTTATAGCAGTAAAATAAGTTTGATAGCTTTCATACAGAGTGATGGTCTAGAAAGGCAGAAAATAGACTATTAATGCTAGAGTGGTGATTTCAGTAACCTTCACTGATGTAATGGAGTTCAGATTTACACTTTGGTTATTAAGAATCCCTTGTGAAGCTGTATGTACAGCATGCTTCTCTAAAGTGCCATCATTCCACAGATGAAAAATTTATCTCAGTTGAAAGATAATGGAGTGTCATTCAAGGAAAAAAAAAAAATCCCAGAAAGAAGAATTTGCCATTCTTAACTCCCCACTAGCAGTTTCAGTTTATTCAGTGGGTGTGAATTATCTCACCCATGCTGGTATGATTTAGAGATATTCCTTTGAAATAAATGTATTTAGAGTGGTGCAGAGCTGCTGTGAGAAGTAAATCAGATTCAGAAGAGTACAGACTGCAGCATTATGTCCATTATTGATATTTCTTTGTTCCCATTCATTCACTAATAAAAAACACGACACAGAGTGAGTCCTTGCACTAATATATTCAAAGATTTCATTGGGCTTTTTGCCTTTTTCTGTGTTTTTTTTTTTTTTCTCCTTCTTTTCCCACAACAGTGTAGTTTTTTTGCAACACCGGTGAAGCCAAATGATGTTGGGACCACATTCAGCAGTAGATATTGATGTAAGTGATGAAGTGGTGTAAAGTGCCCTGTTCAGTGCATCTGCAAAACTACTGTTCAAAGGCCTTGGCCCTCACAGCGTAGAGAATTAGGAGTTTCTTTTCTAAGAATGTAATTTCTAGAAATGTATTTATGCAAAAATCTTTTTTATAGCTGATTCCTTGATCTTTCTTTAGCCCTATTGATTCTAGAGCAAAAAATTGTGTGTGTAACACTACTGAATTCTGAAGAAAGAAATTAATATTTTTATTTATTACATACTTTATATTTTAGGTTATATAATTTTTCTTTTTTTCTTTGCATTCCTACAGTTTTATACAATGAAATTAGTGGTTTGGAGGGAGAAGGGGGTAGAGGGTGCTGTAACTACTATTTGCTTATATTTACCCTATGACTTGTACCATTATTTATAGCATTGTTTAACTTTTCCATGTGTCTTTTAAGTGACTTTAGTCTTTTTGCAGTTACTTTTTAACAATTAACCTAGCCGTGATGAGGCTTGAATGAATATCATCTGCACACCTGTTTAATATTAAAGATCAGGCATTCAGTGCTTTGTGGCTTTAGCTTGAAATTCAAGTTGCTTTGAGTCATCCCTTTCGTCCTTTGTTTGGGTGGAAAAAAGGAGTGGCAGTAAACGGCCTGCAGCTAAGAAATGAAAGAGTTGAATTAGGTTTTAGACATGTTAGTCTTGGCATTTGGGACATTTGCATTTGTACAGATCTTCACGCTTCGCTTTATTTTGAGTTTAGCAGTTCAGTGCTGGGCATGAAAAATGTTACATATCTTTTCCCAGTGAAGTGACACATACACACTGTGCTGGAGGAGGGGGGAGCAGCCGGGGTACGAGCTGTGGCCTCACATTCTGACCAGGTTACTGGTAATAGCGGCCCTTTGGGTTATTGCCCCACCGGTAGTTGCAGGTTTTTTCTGACACCAACTTCTAATTCTATGAAGCAGTTCACGGTCCTTTCTTGAAAAACCAAAGTGAGTCAACGAGAGAGAGATTGCGAAGAAGGAATTGGAGAGTTCCCTTTGTTTCACTTGACTTTGGCTTAGTTGGTAAAGCTTTGTCAGTTCAAGTGTAGTCAAGAGGCCCAGACCAGGGATGGGGGGGAACAGTAGGTGGGAAAGTTGACAGCAGGAATATCTTCCCTGGGCATCACTGCTGAGTATTGTGTAAACAACCAGAGCTGGTGTTCCCTTACTACTGAATTGCCTTAGTGTGTAGTTATATCTCTGTATTTAGATGTGTAGATGAAGTTTTAGCTTTTACCATTATTGAAAAAAGACTCTCTGGTCTAGACCTTGAGGGTCTTTAATCGGTTTATTTTGCCTGGTATGCAGGAGGAAAAATCCACCTGACATCAGTGTAGTTGTGCTGTCGTGCAAACCATGCCAGGAGCTGTTTCAAGTAAATGGAAGAAATAGGAGTTTCTTTGAAAAAGACCCCGAAGTATAGTCATAATTGGACCTAGTGCTTTGCTTTAATTCAGGGAAGGTCACTGAGGCAACGTTTTACTCTGTGGTTTGACTTCAGTGAAGTCAATGGGCTTGGTCCAAGTTTATCAAAATGTATCTTAGAGTGGAAATCACTTGTCACAGCTTCTGGGTATAATTTGAGGGTCAAATTCTGCTGAGGTTTTACAAGTGAAAATTTAGAGTGGTTCATGGGATGTCAGTGGAAGTTATTTTCAGAAGTCTATTTCTACTTTTAAATTCTACTCTTACAAATTTACATGCAAACTCATAATTTAGGTTTCTAAAAATTTATCACATTTGCCCTCATTAGCTGGAATAATTTATTGGTGCAGTTTTCTTTGATTATAACTTGATTTTATTTCAGTAGATTCACATTAATGAAACTTAATATATTTCTTTGTTTCGAAGAGGGATGTTCATTCATATTCTCCTTAAGGAGCAGCTGGATCCCATCTTGACAGATGTGAAAACCCTTTCATTGAAGTTGCTGTGTTGGTTTTTTTTCTTGAAAATATCTCTTATTAACTAGACCCCCTTCCCTTTTGAACTTTTTTACTCTCTGAGTCAAAATCAGTCCCCCATGTCATCAGAATTAATTGCTGTAGACAGTTTGGATGCCAAAGAGTGAGCATTAGGTCTTGGGGAAGAGAAATATGGAGACACATGGATCCTGTTTCAAACAATTTTTTTAACTAAGAAAAGGCTGCTTGATATTTGTTTTCTCTTTTAAAAACAGAAACAAATTTGACTCTGGATTATAATTGCAAAGTAACAATTGAGTTGCTCCAGACTGACCCCACTGAATGTACCTCGGTAGTCGTGTAAAAGATTCTCCAGACTGGCTTTGTGTAATTCCTGTGCTGGCAGGGGAGAACTGCAGTTCTGTGGGTTCTGTGTTACTGTGGGGCCAAAACTGAATCGCTGCCCTGGAAAAACTTTTTCAATGGTTGGCACGGCAGGTCTGTGCCCTAAAGTAGTAGTTTGCAGAACTAAATTCATAATTACCAGCTCAGTTGCTCCTCTTCCTGCTGTTTTGGACACACTGGTAACTTTTTTTCTGTTTGGTGATGTTTTTGTTGTTTGGTTTGTTGGGCTTTTTTTCTTTCCAAGCTCCTTCTGTGGGCTCCTTGCCCGAGTGCATCTTGGGATTTCCCTTTTGCTGAATGAGCTGCTTGTTTGAGAGGGAGGAAGTGAGGTCCCTTCTGGATTAGGAGGGAATGGGGGTGGAGGGTGGGGAAATGTCCTGTTTCATATGCAAAGCACACTGAACTGAAAAAAAAAAAAAAAGGAAAAAACCCACATGAAAACCTTTTAACAAAACCATCCATGTCACAGACTGGCAGAGCAGCTGGTGGCTTTGTTAGAGAGAATATTAATGTTTCAAAGATGTACAGAACCTTTTAAAACTGAGATAAAAACTGAATTTTTATTTTTTCTGTTAAGATACAAATTGAGGTATAAATAAAATCTCCTTATCGATATCTGTGAATGGAAGGTGCTGTCAGCTGGTGTGATATCAACTTCCACAACAGAGTTGTGAGCTCAGCAAGAATTGTTGTTACCATCTACTCTCCTCTTTCTGAGATTTGAAGGTAAAAATGGCATTCTCCAGTTGCTCACATCAGTTATTAGCTGTGTGCCATTTGACTGCAGCTAATGTTTTCCTGCTTGGCCTAAGTGATCTAGCAAAAGGAAAAAGTACCTTTTCCAAACGTAGTGTTGCTTCAGCTGGGAACAGTAAAATCTGTGCAACAAATGGGGAGTTCAGAGTTGAAAAATTTATATAAATACATATATTTTTTTCGTCATTGATTGTTCATCAAGAACCAGATGGGAAAGTTTCTGCAACGTTCAGAAAGTGTGGAGGGCAACTGTACTTCACTGAGTGGTCTGTGGTCCTTGTTCCACTTCCTGGGCAGGTCAGTGCTTTAAGGTAAAAATCCAGCCAACCAAAAATCCAAAGACAGTCCTGTATAGGTCTCATTACACACACCATAACAGTGATTAGTGCTGCATCCTGGTTAATGGACAGTGCAGATGCACTACACGTGCCCCAGCTCTTGCTATTTTATTACACAGTCTTATTTATCCCAGAAAATACTACTGAGGAGTGTTGTACTGGCCTAGGGCTGCAGTGTCCCTGTTGCAGGGTCTCTGTCAGCACAAACAACACGGGGCTGACCCTTCGGCCATTCCTGCTGCTCTTTGTCAGGTTTTACGTATTATGAGACGTGATTGTTTCCATTTCTGGAAACAATCTGGGGCTGCTCTGCTCTTAGATGAAAAAGTTTGGGGTTAGATTATCGGAATAAGAAGCCTCACTTGAAAAAGCAGGTTATTAAAAGGAATAACTCTTAGAACTGGCCTTTTTTCTCAGGATATTTTACAAACAGTAAACTTTATGGCGGTCTCATGTAATCCCATGTTAGTAGTGGTGCAACTCTAAGCATCAGGAGTGTTCTGATGTTTTTATTGGTGGCTGCTTTCCTTGAGATGAATATGCTAAATATTTTTTTGTATTCTTTAATTTGGAAGAAAAGAAATTATAACATTGATAATGTAATAACAGTAACATTTTGCAACTGCTGAAGTATCTCTGTCCCACCAGAGCAACATCCAGAGGCAGAAGGAAGTGCTGTGCTGCAGGCCTGGCAGATACCTGGTTTGTGTGCTGGCCTCATTTGCTTGTACAACATTTTCAAATAGGGTAGAATCTCATGCTTTAAAAAAAGGAGGTGTGTTGCCATCATTTCTGCAGTGGTCACCTCCCAGACGTGAGCAGGGATTACCTTTTTCTGCAGTGTCTGTTGAGCAGCCTGAAACACTGAGTCCATTTTATAATGTGGGGAGGTTTGTTCTTGACTGAATCCTTACCCACTTAAGTAAAAAAATCATAATCTGACATCTATGGAGCAGGGCTTTTGACAGACTAGTTTCATCCTGCACACTTTATGTCATTTATGAACAATGTAGCTGGCAGATAATTGCATGTTTTCCTTGATTCCCGTTGATCTTAGAGTCAAAGTGTGGGTTTTTCTGCTACAGGTTTTCTCAAACCTTTCTTGAAGTTCACACTAAGTTCAGTGGCAGAGAAGGGCAGATATTGATACTTTTTCTCCTCCAGTTATTGAAATGAAAGTATTTGGGGGTTTTTTAAAGCAAAAATGGGTTGTTTTGGAATAAACCCATTTTTGAGAGTAACTGAGAGCTGTGTATATGAGCAGACAGTAGTGGTCGTGGGTTACAGTAGGGGAGTAGTCAGCATGGATAGAAAACATTTGCTGGAGTTTGGAATATTACTGTTGGAATAGTAACTGACTGGAATAATTTATGTTCTAATGTTCTTCACAGAAAATTGTTCAAAAGCTCAGTTTAAAATGTCTATTTCATTCAGAAACTGTCATGGCTTTTTCTTATTACCTGTAGTTTATTATACTTGGCTGCCTTCTGCACAAGGAAGCGCTTGTGTAATGCCCAAGCCATTCCCATTCCTCACTGAATGATATGCAAATCTAGTCAATTAAGCAGGGGGGATTTAATTAGCAGTTTAAGTTCATGTGTGAAGTGTCTTGCCTTAATTACTTAACAGTTTTGTTGCAAATTTGCTAAGGTTTTTTTTTTTTTTCCCACAGAACTATCAAAACTGTGATTTTTTTTTTCTTTCTTTCTTTTTTTTGGTAACATTTTCCAATACCGGGTATTGCCCCGTGCGTTTGACCTTTGTACTGCCCGTGTGTGTGCCTCCCTCTGTCTCTAAAGCTCTTTTCAAAGCTGTGGGGACAAAGCAAAACCATGTTTATTGTCTCAGGGTAGGACAATGTATTAAAAAAAGAAAAAACGTATGCACTTTTGTACCTAGAACTTGGAGCAAAGTGTCATTTATTTGTTGTCCTTTGTAGCCAGGTGACACTGTTACAGCAGTATGTGTGTTAAGGCCTAATATGGTTCTTGGGCATGGTATTAAATGGTTGCTTTTCTTTCATGTTCTGTTGGGATCAGTCTCTGTTCTGCCCCACTGCAGAACATCAGGATGTTGCTCTGTCAGTGGGGTTGCAGTGACACAAGTAACTCAGTATTCTTACAAACAAGAGTGTTTTCCTGCTGGTGTAAAAACGTTATGGTTTTTTTGTTTCACACCTTCTCATTTGGAACATCTGAGCATGTGAGAGCGGCACCATTTAATTCTGTGATACCCGGGGCGCTGTCCCTGCCTTTCTGATCTGTGTATCAGGATGATGCTGGTTTGTGGCCTTGGATTTGGTTTCTTAGAAACATTAAGGGTGGGAAAATGTGCTCAGGAACGATGTGGTATGACCCATTACGGTATCACCACTCATGATTTACATATACATCAAGACTGTAAGACAGATTATTGATTACTGTAGCTTCATATCTTACTGCTTCTCAGTTTTATATTAATGGCTGCTTCGTATTCTTGAACTGATAACCAAAGCAAGAGACTCTTTTTGGAAAAAAGTGCTTTGTTCAAAAGGCCCAGTCTGTTTTTCAGATGGGGAATTCACAAGAAAAATAGTTTGAGTCCAAATAGGTCTCTCCATAGTGTGGTCCAGGACCATCTATTTAAAATAGCCAGGCTCCAGGTAGATGTTGGTTCTTCTGTTTCTCCCTTTCCCTGGTCCCAGTGTGCAAGTGTCTGGGAATGGCAGAATTAAGGCAAAAACCTAAGAGACAGAGGAAACAAGATTAATTTCTATAAATTCCTCCTTTAATAACCCAAAATCATATGTGAATGTATCCCAGGACAGACAGGAGTATGTGACCCTCTCTCCCTGTGGCTCAGCACTAGGGGGTTCCTGGCACATTACAATTTTTTGTGTAACTGGGTGCATTTCTGCTGTTCTGGTACCCGTTTTCACCAACAGTATTTATCCCTATGACAGCAGATACATCAAAGCCTGATAGGAATTGCAAAGCGAAGTTTATCATCTGTCATTCAGCCACACTGCTCTAGAGAGGAACCTGGCTGACTTTCATACACTCAGCTGTAGGTATTTCTCTCTTCCTCGCTCCCCGCCTCCTATCCTGAAGCTGCCAAATACCAGGATACCAAATGCACGTGAACAAACAGGAGTGATAACTCATGAAAGGTCTGTAGGATGTTTCCCCATGAGGCAGCACGCTCTGATGCAGCATTTGAGTTGGAAGATGCTGGTTTGGTACCAAGAGCTTCCCTGGCTCCCTAGGTGTGTTATTTTAAAAATTGCACTTTACATGAAAGTTCAGAGGAACAGCCATTTCCCCTGTTTTTTAAAGTATCTCTAGGCAGGTTTAGAGTTTGGATACTCTGCTCCCATTGCATGTTCTATCTGCACATCCGCTGTTACTAAGCAGAAACAAAGCTTGCTCCTGGGAGCAGCTGTACTATGCAGTGTGATCCCATGGTTCGTTAGAGGCCCCCATCCTCCTTCTGGTCAACCACTGCTTGTCTCTGCAGTTTGAAGAGGACACAATAGGGATACTTCGGAAGTCGGAGAAGGAGAGTGCTGGATGGCAGAATGCTGGGCAGGGTCTGCCTAAATGAACACTCAGGAGCCCATCTGGTGCTGTGTGGCTTCACCAGGAGTTTCTTAGGATGAAAAGTGGTGTGGCTTTTATGGTAGAAGGGTTTTTATTGCAGCCTGACTTCATTGCTGTCGGACAGAGCCGTCGTCAACTCTGACACATTGAAGAGCCTTTCTGTGATGGACTGAAAGTGTCCCATCTGTCTGTGTCTCACGGCAATGCGCTGATGGGGATTCCTTTTCCTGCAGCTTGGCTCCAGTTCTGGGTGGGTGCATGTGGGCAGGGACATGCATGGAGGAACAAGAACAACGGCTGCACTTAGAGTCCTCTACACCAGAGATTTACGGGTGTTATCCCATGATTGTTTTAAAGGATGTGTCCTTTAGGATTTGACATAAATTTTTGAGTTTTCCATCAGTACAGTTAGAAATTTTGCTCATTTGTCTTCCACAACCCACAAACTGCCTTTAACCTCATGGTGTAGTAGTGACATCTTCAGTTTAAAGCTTTTAGACTTGAACATGGGGTTTCTGCCGCCCAGGAGTTAGAGCGACGTGGATAAGAAAGTACTGCATTACTTCTAGTGACTAGTTCTTGCATCTGTGTATCTTGTATAGATTTTAAATAATTTAATGGACAGATTAGAGTCTGCAGTAGCAGTGTTAGAATCACTTTAGTCAGCAGACACCCAGTCTGGGCAAAAGGCTGGGATGCTCATGTTTCCTTCAGGTCCTTTAATTAAAGGATCCTGTTTGAAGATTTACTGTAGCACCATATGATGGGAAATTCATCCTATTAATAATTCTTTTTATGGAAAGAGAAAAACACTTCCAACTCTCAGAACTCCTCATTTCATATAACTGCTTCTTGTAAATTGCTTTTGTGAAACAAAGCTATATTAGAAAGAAAGGAAAAAAATACTACACTTAGTATCCTTGCTGTATCTGCACCCCAACCCCCAATATTAGTGGAAAATCAAAACATACTATAATACAAAGTACTCCTCCCTTTCCGTAGAGTTGGAGTACATTTTATAGAACCCTGATGAGGTCTCGTCTGCTGACCACAGTGTGAGGGGATCAAGAAAGCAAGTTAACAAAAAAACATGGAGTCAACTGACCTGGTTGGTTTCCAAACAGAAGTGTAAATGCTGTGATTGAGAATTTTCATTTCACTTTTTAATATCATACCCCTTCTAAAAATATAATAATAAATAACATTCACCTTTTAATTGGATGTGTTCATTCCTTAATTTCTTCTGTGTTTCCCCCCCCCAGCCAAGTTCTGGAGGCACTTTCTTCAAATTTATTACTAATCTTACTAAGATCCTGCATTGGTGCCAGGATATTTTTAAATAAGAGTTTCTTTCCAGTTCAGCCAGGGCAACCCTTTTGTTGAACCTTCTTTTGGATAGTGTTCCCATGTGCTGTGAAGGCGCTGACACATGACCTCGTTACACATAGAAAATCCTAAATGTCCTGCCCCTTGCCAAACCTATCACAAAACTACCCATCACCCCCTTTTCAGGATCCCAGATGGTAAATAGCAGCAGGAGGTGAAAGGGGAGCTTTGTCTCCATTCTGAGGCCTGTTTTAAGTATTCTGTGTCTGTCTGTATCCCTCTGCTTTTCCCACTCTGCCCATAAATTAGCAAGCCAGCTTTTCTGACAAGGGAAGACAAAATGTCCATAAGCTGCAGTAGCATCACCTACTCAAGAGAATGTTTTTAAACAGTCTTCAGTTTCATTTTATCTGATTTGTGATCTCTCTTCATTTGGGTAGAACTTCTCTGTCTGACCTGCTCATTACAGTATTTGGAGGAAATGCAGTCTTTTTCAGAGTATAATTTCTGTGGCACCTTCAAAAAAGAAAGTATCCTGACGCTGCACCTGGGTGGTTGAGCTCTGATTATTAAAAAAAAACCCAAAAAACCAAACCAAACCAGATGCCAGTCCCCAAACTAGTAAAAAAAATAATAACAAAACCTACTACAAAGGCCTGTCCTGTTCTGCTGTCTGTGTAAAGGCGAAGCTGCAGGAGCAGCATTCCTGGTGGATGGGGTGCCCTGGGAGCAGCTGGCTTTATGAGGGTATAAAGGGATTTATCAGAGGGACAGTGAAAGGAGCAGGGATGTGGTCAGTGGACACAACAGCACAGACAGGGTTGTGCAAATCCGTGACTGTTTTTAGAAGCTGTGCTTTGGCTCCTAGGATTCACCAAGCAGGATATTGTCCCTGCACGCTCTTCCCATGGAGTTCCCCGAAGTGGCAACGATTTCCTCTCAGTTTGTGCTGGAAAGTTGATGGGGGGGTGTTGTGCAGGAGGGGACCTGGGGGGCAGTTATGTAGTATGAACTGCTGGTGTTGCTTCTGGAACAGTCTTGGCAGGAGCTCTCTGTATTGAGAGGATAACTAAGTATTTGTGATCGGTTTTGGGTGGTAGGTGTGAAGGATACATACAATTTATACATGGATCATCTCAAAATGAGATGTAAAATCCAAGTATACATACAAGAATAGGAAACCTGGTCAGTTTTTTGCCATGTTATTGAGAGTTTTCATGTTGTATGGATTGAGTGGCTTCTACTTAAAAACACTGATTTATGCAAACTGAGTATATCTCCTTGTTTGTTGGGGACAGGTTCTTTGGCTGTCCTTAATTAAGATGCTGCATTCTCCTTAGCCCCTGATATTCCAAACCCACCCTGCATTCATCCTGAGCCTCAAATCTGGCAGCTTTGTGAGTGGGAGATTAGTCTTTCCTCTGACCTGGGCTGCAGCTGAAGTAATGACTTTCCAGTTTCAGCGGATTGGAAATCAGAGACTGGTGAACTGAAATGCTGAAGAGTTAATGAATTCCTTGGATTCCCTGGTGGTTTTTTGGTACATCTTTATTTTAAACTGTTGAATATTAATGAGGAAAGGGGAGTAGGAGTGCAAGGCCCGTTTACTGTCTAGTACTTGAAAGGGGTATTCTTTTTTGTTTGTTTGCTTCATTTTATGTTGCAAATATTGTTGTAGAAATCTTGTGTGGTTGCCAAGTTCCTACCTAGCCTTTGGGTGCCAAGTGATTGTCAGCTGGGAAGCTGCTGGGAAGGATTTAAAGCAATATTGCCTCTTTTGCAAATGTTGTGGCTCTCAAATCTAGAGTGAATGCACCTTTGACCATTTTTTAACGAGCCTTCGTTTTTAAGTGATGAGAAGGATTATGGGGAAGAGTGAGAAGAGCTTGTGTTATCATTTGCTCTTTTTTCTGGGTAACAATACTCTGCTTCCCACATTGTAAGTTAATTCTCAAGGATTTTTGTTCCTCCTCTGAGATCTCCTGTGTTTCTCCTGACCTGTAATTCTATGTGTAGTCATCAAGCAAAATGGATCTGATGGGCTCAGTTCTGACACGTTGTGTTTTGACAGCACATTTTGTTCGTTCTGAGTCAATACTTTTGAAGCCGTAGTTGCTTGGTCACTTTAATTTGACATGTACCTAGTTGCTGCCAAAACTCCTTTTGGCTTCTGCCCTAACACCAGCCTACTGTTCCTGTCACCTTCTTTGACTGTCACTAGTGCTTTTATGGCTGCACAATGTGCAACAACTCACCAGGGAATCAGTCTGCCTGAAAATTAGCCATTATATAAGGGAGAGCCACAAAGTTAACTGAACAAATGTGCTGTTGGGCGTACAGAAAAAGCAGGACGAGGTTGTTTGGTCTGTTCACCAGCGTTAGTATTGTCATTTGAGATTGCCAAAGGTATGAAAGTTTCAGCTAAAAGTATGGTTTACATGTTGGTGCTTTATCCTAAGAACAAACAGTATAAGGAACAGACTAGGAATGGTGGGTGCATGAATTAGAATTGAATAGTACTTCCCCAGCCCTGACTTCTGTAATTTGATAAACTTTTGTGAAGTAGATGTAGCTGGTAAAGATTAGGTCAGTATCTTTTCTTTAACACCTTATTAGGCTTTGCTCTAAACCATGAGCTTCTGGGAATGCATTTTTCATTTTTTTTTAGAAAGGCTTTTGATGGATGAAGCTGTAAAATGAATAGAAATAGTGTCTCCCTCTTCCTTTTTCCTCCTACTCAACGCTCACACACAGTCAGCCCTGGGGTCTTTTCTTTCTGTGTGGTTGGCAGAACAGGGAAGAAGAGAGAGAGGAGGAGACTGTCTGGGCCCCTAGTGCTGTCACGAGAAGAATAGCGGTGCTGTTACCGCTAAATCTAAAGGGACAAGCTTGTATATGTATGCTGCAGCAGCCAGCGGGCTGAATTAGTGGCATTTAGGCACTGCTAAGAGGCTAATTGAGTCACTGGTACTTGCTGATTAAACCAGCAAATCCAATAATGTATGGATGTGCATGTTTGTGTTTGGTTCTGTGCTCTCTGAAAAATAAGTATGTGGGTTTCCTTTAACCCTTTCCATTTTGGTCAGATGACTCAGTAGTTTAAGGACCACCAAAGCACCTAAAGGAAACTTTAGGGGAGATGCATCTTACTTTATTCCATTCTTTTCCTGTGCACTGGGGTTGGATGAGAAGGTATTAAAACAGTTCCATTACTGATGGCAGAACTCTACCAGTTTTCAAAATGCCGTTTTAAGTGAGTCTTTGGTTTAATATGGGATAATCCAAATTGTGAGGTGAGAGACGGTAAAGAACTGAAGCCATCCGTGATGGATGATGCATCCTTGCCACGCAGGTGTGATGAATGAAGCCTGTGCTGGAATTTTGGTTGGCATCAATCTTGAACAACTCCACCTTCCCCAGAATTGTGTTAGTAATACACAGGTGGTGGTTGCACCACTGCTTCTGAATATCTAATCTAGTAAATGCATAAACAGCTCATATATATATGTCATGTAATGTCATATATAATGATGATGATTATAATGTAGGTAAAGCAAATCCTGGTTTTAAGTGGGTTGTCAGGGTAGTAGATGAAGAATCTGTAAAGCTGACCTAAACTTTTAATACACCCTTGCAATATATTTTCAAATCCATTGTCACCCCTGCAATCTGCCCACGGGCAGGCCGCGCTTCGCTTTGGCTCACAGTGGTTGTTACAATGATTGTGCTTGACTGACTTCAGTAGAATTATTGCTAATTTATAGCACTCTAACTGGAAAGCAGAATTAGATTCTTGCATTTTTCTTTGAAGTACGCAGTGCTCTCAGGGAGGCTGTTGTGCTGAGGGCATATTGCTTTCAGTGACTCTTTTTAATTTTGTTTTTTAAGGTTTAAGAAGAATAAGACGCCTCTCATTCTAAACCAGAAGGACATGTATGAAAAAATAGTAAGACTCATAGAGGCGAATGGTGGGTTCAGAACCTTGTGAGTCATTGCAGAGAGATTGACAGTTTGGGAACAAGAACGCGGAGGAGTGAGGATGGGATGCTCAGGGGCTGATGAGATAAGGGAGTCTATAGAATGTCAGCAGAGGGGTCAGCAGCAGCGTGCATCTCATTCCAGAGTTAAACTCAGGCATTGGGAAATGGCATTCCTTGATGGCAAACACAATCTGACAGTTCTCAGCTAGCTACAGTATTCACCTCCTCCTCCTTCCTCCCCCCCTCCCCCCAAACTTCATATTGGAAGATGCTTTGGAGATCGTGTCTGTTCTTGCCTTCAAAGCAGCTACAAGAAAATATTTAAAGCCACAAGCAAACCTTGGAGGCTTTACAGGGTAAGTCAGGTTAGCAAGAAATTGATGTACTTCAAAAATTGTGTCTCTATTCAGGCAGCTCAGTTCTTGGGGCAGTCAGTCTGTTTTTCAGAGATTACAAAGCTTTACTCTATATGTAGTGCTTCATGTCTGTCTGTCTGTCTTCCTCCTGTGGATGTGAAAGAATTTCCTTCTGTTTGTGGGCAGGCCTGGACTGGATCAGCTCCTGGAACTAACTACACAGGAGTTCGTTTATTCCTCCTCTGAAATTACTTGGTGTTTGCTAGGTATAACTTGTTCAGGGCTGGTGGGGAAGGAACTGTCCTCCCCGTGTTATTACCCAGGGTGCAGGGAGGTAGTTCTGCTTGAGTGGGCAGGGCAGAAGATTGAGTCGAGAGAACTTTTTTATAGTCCCAGCTCTTGACACCATTTAACTGAGTGACCTTGGGCAAGTTACTGCACTTCTCTGTGAAACAGGACTAACAGTGTTTACCTCCCTGCCCAACAGGGGTGTTAAGAGGACTTTAGTGAAGCATTTAACATATATACATATATTGTGTTATTGCTGAGAACTGTTGTTTCTTTATGAATATGTATTAAAGGTGCTAAGACGATTCCTCACCTTGGCCTTCACACGCAACTCATTACAGGCTTGGGGTTGCTCTGAATTTAGGTGGTGGAATAGACAAGTAGCGTTGTCCTCAGAAGCTGTTGACATCCTCAGAAGAGAAAGTGGCAAGCCAAATTTCTTCTTCTCTAATTAGCACTGTGGTAAAAGAAAAACATAGTTACTCTGAGTATGCAGTCCTTCTGGGGATGGGGCCTAGGAAGCCTCCTGTCACACTATGTAAGTATTATTTTTCCCTAAACCTTTTTGTGAGATCCTGCAGTACAGCTCTTACTGCTGAGGGAGGAGAGCAGTAATGATGAAACATTGTCTTGCAGTTTTATTTTTGAATCCTGACAACTGGCCTTTGACAGGGGAATCAACAGCAGAGAGACCCAAGAGAAGGTTGCACAAGTGCTGTCTCCAGGGTACCACCCTTCTGGTGTCAAGGAAAACTTCCTCTTTTAATCAATACTGCAGCTGTGCTGCTTTGAGACAGTGGTCATAGCTGGGAGGTTTCCAGTTTGTAAAGGGAAGAAGGATGCGATCCTCGTCTCATTTTATCTTTTACACGGAGGGGGAAAACGGGCAGGAACATTGTAAAGGAGACCATAGCAGACCTGAATTGTTGAGGGACAATTTTCCTTGGCAGAAACTGAAAAAAATATGGCCATGAGTTCACCTTATACGCTGTTATTGCAAACTGTGAGGTGCTGAGGATAGAAATACAGCTCAGAGTGACTTGCTGTGGCCATCACCTTAGTCTGAACTACTGCACTGATTTGTAGGGGTGCTGGTGCCCATACAGCCAAACACTGATTATTTTATCTTATATATGTGTTCCCAGATGCCATATGAAGAATTAGTGCATTTTTAAAGTCTTTATGGATATTACTCCTGAGCTCTGCCAGTATTTCATTCTGTTTCAGTTGTCCTGTCTGTTAAAAAAAGAAAAAAGCCTTTTTACATTGAGTTGTCACAGGAGTTCATCTGTGGGTTGAAGTTGTTGAAAGACAGACGTATGTGAGTACTAAGTGCTTTACAATAAATGTTCCAGCCTTGTGGTTTGTAGGTTTCCTCATGTGATATGAGTCAATTGTATAATGACAGCTATCAGATAACATCTTGTGTCCCTGCTCAGAGCCAGCAATCTTAGACTTCAGTCTACTGTGTTGGCAAGGCAAGTTTAGGTTGGACAGAAACCTGTCAAAAGCTCTGATCTGAATAAACTACTGTGTTTCCTCCTATTCTGATGTCTTTTCGTTTGTGCTGTTTGGCTGGGGTGTTAACACTCGTTTCTAAAATCTCATCATATTCACTGCACACATTGTGGGTTTAATGAATTGAAAAGTAAACTTGTGACTGTGACATGAAGAGGAAAGATAAACTGATGTAGAATGGATTAAGCATTTGGGATTTTTTATCAGTTTGTTAGAAATTTCTAGAGTGCTATAGCCCTGTCTCTTCCACAAGTCCTATCAAGTTGAACGGTTCAAGAGCTGCAGTGGATTTTCACACGTTTTCGGGGAGTTCTGTGATAAAACGATTGGGTTTAATTATGCTAGTAAAACATTTGGTGCATGCTCTTCCCTCCCCCCAGCTCATTCTTTGCTTTGTGTTGTAAGGAGAGGTTTGGAAAGTCTTTATGTATCTACTTCACTTTAAAATTGCATCATCGGGAGGCTTCAGGTTGAGGATTTGTGCAAATCAGAACTTACCACAATAGTAAAAAAAGTTTCACATAAAGTGAAGACTTTGTTTCCGTGCTTTAAACACAAGTGCAGTGATTAGCACTTCCTCTCTGTATTTGCGGCTGACTTTTCACGTTGTCATAGTCGCCCTTGCAGCGAGATCTGTGTGTCACTTAGCACCTGATTCTCCGGTGCAAAGGGCTTGTCAGACAGCTTTCATCAAAAGTAGCTTTTTCTGAAGTACAAAAGATACTTTCCCATACGCTTATATGCATTTCGTGGCACTTCTGCATTACCTTTCTGCTCAAGTGACAAAGGGAGTTGAGAGCAAATGAGAAATACTTTGTGTATTTCTTAGGAGGAGTAATATATTGCCTTGAAAGCACCACTCCTAACAGTGCAGGTGGCTACAGGAAAGGTCTCATTCTGCTTTGAGGTTGGAATTCTTACCTTTGAAACCAAGAGGGGAATCTGAGTATTGGCAATTACTCTACATTTAATGTGCTTTCTTAATTTGTAAAGCATTGAAGATACAATGGCATGAATGGCCCCACAGAGGGGTGAATCTGTGGCGATAAAAAAGGAATTTTGCTAATTTCTGTTGTGTGAGAGGGCTGCTTCTAATGGAATTGAATTGTTCAGTTGAAATGATTCTTGCTGGAGAAAATGAGAAGGGCTTCATTCCCATCATAACAGAATTGGGTCACTGTCTCTTTTAACTGGGTCACAGGAGTTTCCAGCATGGGAGGCCTCTCACCACTTTTGATGAGGGTGAGGGATGAGAACAGCCCAGTCCTGTGACCTCTTCCTGCAGGGCATTGTGCTCCCTGCCTGGAGTGGGCATGAGGAAACTACCTGCCTAATGATGTTTTCTGGTAACTGAAGTGGGAGCCTGGTCCAGTTGATCTTTACTGGGACACATCTGACCTGGGGCTGCAGATGTGGAGGTCAAGCCTTTCCAAGGCAGCCCTGTGTTTTGGCGGCTGTTGTGGCCAGAGGCTGTCGTGTATTTCAGTGGAGGAGAGGAAAAATGCAAATATATGGAACTGTGACCTGAGTGCTGTGGGCTCTTTCTGTTCACTTACCTATTTCTGTTAATCCTGCTTTAAAAATACCCTGTTAGTGCAGCGCTGCGTGGGGGTGGCTCCCGCTCTCAAACCGCGGTCTGGGAGGGCCGTAGGAGTTACAGAGTAACCCCCCCTCCTCGATAGGGAGAGAGAGTCTCTCCTGTTTGTCTGCTTTATGTGAAAAGAGACAGTGTCTAAAAACCAAACCAAAAAACCCCGTAGCACAACAACTGGCCCCCTTCCATGAACTAGCCCTATTTCCAGCCTGCCCGCCACGGTACCAGGGGCACAGTCTGTTATTGAGAGGCTGCTCTTGTGTGAACATAAAGCCTTGTGATTTGTGCTCCGAGCCGAGAGTCTCCGAGAGTTCAGCCCTGCTGGAACAAAATGTTCAAGACAATGCTGTGGGATCCAGCTGGAGGTTTAGCATTAATGCAGTGTCAGCCAGATGGAAATGAGGTGGAGAGGGCTTGGGGGATGGGGAATCTCTTCTCTTGAGAGGGGAAAGGAAACAATAGTAACTCTGAAATACATATTCACATATATCTCTAGTGTTAAATGCTAGCTATGATAGGCATGTTCTCATTCAGCTTGTTGCCAGTAAGATGTCAGTTGTGCTTTGTGTGTGGTTGATCCAGTAAATAGGACAGAGGCTGCTCTCAGTGGAAAGCCTGTGGAACTCCACTGATTTCGGATGTACACTGACATAACTAGAGCATAATTTGCTCGTTGCCAGTGATTTTTCAAAAGACCCCAGTGAGTTAGTGTGTACATGTGGCCATGCCTGGTACTGGCTTGCTTTTTAGAGAGTAGCAGTTGTATACATTCTAAAATTACAAGTAACTTTCTCAAAACTTTAGGATTGTTTCTAGATGCAGCTGGTAAGCAGCAATAGCCCAAATTTGTCCTTTCTGACACCTTTTATTTCTGCTGATGTGAACGGACATGCTTCTGGACAGCTGAGTGCAGAGCAAGATCCGTCGAAGATTTCAGCCTCTCTTTATGGGATTGCTTTGTTCTTTGAAATGGCTGTGATGGGGTGAGGCATCATCTGTTTGAGTAAGATGATAGTGAAATGAAGCTTCCAGCCCCTATTTGCACATGTCGATGCAGATGAAGTTCTATATATCTCTTTGCGTTGGGTGCCAAAATTTGATGCGATTAAAGTAATTTCATATTAGTTCCTTTGAAGAAAAATCTGTTGTGTTTCATCTCTTGGTTGCCATACAAGTCTGGAAATTGTAAACTCCACTGAACCTCTGGAAAATCTGTAGCTGTGCAACCATGGAGAGACAGTGTTAACTTGATGTTTTCTGTAGTTGAGCTGTGGTGGTTCTGTCCAGGAGCACTGAAAGAAAGAAAAGAAAGAAAGAAAAAAAACAAAAACCAAAAACCCATCCCAAAAAGCAGCCAATTGGAGAAGGCAAGGTAACTGTCTTCTGTTCCGTGTTTCTTAGACATATAGACATACATTCTGCTGCTCTCCTGAGATAAAGCAAGTTATTCAGCAGCCTGCTCTTCACATGTTGCTCTAAATGAGTCAAAACCTGGGATGTTCAACTAAGGATATTTGAAGGAGCTTGGTAGGTGGTTCTTCCATGGAGCTACAGAGGCTGTGCATGTTGTTTTTTCATGTCTTTTCCTATCTCTTTTTCTGATGGTTTCCCATTTGAACAGGGCAAAAGCAGAACTACCTGAATGCAGATTCAAAGAAACAGTTCTGCTTTTGCTGAAAAAGGATTTAGCAAGAAAGAATCTCACCTTCCCCTCTTGTATTGGTGTTTGTTGCTCTTTCCTCTTTAAGAGGAGAGGTCAGCAGGCTCTAGTGAAATCCACTTGAAAACATTGAGAAATACTTCATCATTCCTGTAGGCAGCCTTGGTTCAGTGGTAACTTTTAGAACACCTCTGGGAGCACTGTGCTGGTCTCAACCCTGTTTCAGGGACCCTATGAGTAACATCAAGTATTAATTTAACCTTGTAGAACGTGGGTGCCTGCAGCTGGATGGGCACAGCGTTACCCACAGTCCTGAGGAACATCTCTGGGGGAGAGAACACTTCCTTCATGTAATAAAGGCCAAACTTTAACTGAGGAGAGGAAGCACAGTGGTGTTCCACTTAGTGACCTTGTCTAGGAACAGTCAGTAAGCAAGAGGAGATGTATTCCCTCCTCTGGAATATTCATAGGTCATTCTCCAAGGGACTCAAGACCTGCATTATCAGAGTTGGCTGCGGTCACATGTTGGAAGCTGAACTGTTAATTAAATTACACACAGCACAGGTCCCTGGCTAAAGCCTTTAAAAGTGTTCAGCACTCTTTCATCTGTGCCCTAGTATCTGCTGGGAGCAGCTTGCAATTAAAGGCAGATACTGATGAGAACTGTTGAGGCTCTCAAACAGGGTGATGCTAGCATTAGTGAAAAGCCAGGAAACTCCGTGATTTACTGGTGGCAGGTCAGTGCTGGGAAAGCCCATGCCCCTTCTTTAAAAGTCCCTTTTAAAGTTCTCCCAAACATGCAGTTCCCAGGCTCCCATTCATTACCAATTTAGAGAATGAATGTCTCTCTTTTCTCCTCTTATGTATGTTCCTGTGGTCTGTGTGATCATAAGTTGCATTGCCGTGCTCCGTTTTCCACTGCCTGTGGCTTCTAGGCCTTTGTGTGGCTTCTTTAGAATTTCACAAGTACATCACAAGATGCTATTTTAGGTCGCTGTAGGATAAAGAGCGCTTAAGATCATCAGAATGCCCTTTGCCACTTTCCATTAAGGCTGTGGAGATACTCAGAAAACAAAATGAATAAACCAAAACTCTTGGTAAATCTTAGTCCAGCCTGTTTAAGCTTTTACTTGCACAGATGAGTTCAAAAGGTGTGTTAAGGTGTTACTTCTTCCCCCCCTCCCTCCCCGACTTCATTTTGATCCTGACGCCTGTTTTTTCCAGACAGACCATGCTTTTACTCCCTGAGTCAGGAGTGTATGTGTAATCAGCCCCAGAACTCAAGTGTGTATCTCTGTCCCTCACACAACATTGCTTAAACACCATAGTTTGGCAAAGGAGCTGGGCCAAGCAAGAATGAACGTGCTGTTGGTAGTTATTTTTTTTTTCCTGTTTGGGGGTTTCCCTGTGACTGTGAATGAGGGGGGGACACTTCTGATGGGCTGTATTTTGTTGTGGGGTGACTTCTCCGGTCTGACATACAGAAGAGGCTGCGCTTCTCTGTGAAATGTGTCCCTTCTTACATTTGTGGTGCCGCTTTCTGGGAGCAGGGGGTGGCCAGTGGATAATGGCCTGCCCTCTGAAAGCAACACCCCATTACCCCGGAGTGGTGGAGAAGGACCCGCCTGCCATCACCTAAAAGGAACCTGTTGGCAAGAGAGCTCCTGCCTTCTGTCCTGCCACGTTCCTGTCGTTCCCACTCCTGCACGAAGC
Source organism: Nycticryphes semicollaris (assembly GCA_013400055.1). Taxonomy (NCBI): domain Eukaryota; kingdom Metazoa; phylum Chordata; class Aves; order Charadriiformes; family Rostratulidae; genus Nycticryphes; species Nycticryphes semicollaris. The sequence goes on from VXBJ01003623.1 coordinate 453,043, forward strand.
TTCTGTGTCTCTGAAGCAGAAGAGGGGTCACTTCAGGTGGCTGTTTTGATCTGGTGGTGTCTGCTCTTCTCTCTAATGCTGTCTGGGAGGGTTTGTTAGGTTCCCTTTTCAAAAGGAGAGGCCAGGCAGTGTGCACTCTCGCACAGGCACATGGTGCTGCCGCACTGGGATTTAAGGGGGAATGGGAGGCAGGGCTGTGACAGGAGGCGTGATTAGGAATACAATCCTTTCACAGCGCTTTGCTTTTGCGTTTAAAGAAACTTCTGTGTGCTCAGCATTCAGATTGGCTGCCCCAGTGACATCACACGCTGTCAGGACTGCAGTTACAGCAATACCACCAGCAGTGCTTTGCCTTTCCTGCTTAGTTTGCCTGAGACTATTAGAATCATTTACATATGTTAAACAGCCATTGTGTGACCCTGTGACAAAGAGTTTTATTTTATCTGCTGCTTCGAGGAGCAAACTGAGATAGAGAACGACCTGATGGCTCGTCTGTGGCCACACAAGGAGTTATCTGGTGGACCTGCAATTAGAACCCTCGAGCCCAGGCTCTCCTGTGTTCTGATGACTTGATAAGCTCTTCCTCCTGGCAGGCAGCCTAGGACCAGGGCGTCTTCACCTCCAGTGTGGTGTTCTGACCTCCCTATTGTACCTCCAGACCTGAGAATAAAAGCTGGGTGTCATGACTACCAGTCTGGTGTTTTAAGCAGCAAAGCTGAGTGCCCAGAGGAAACGGTGTAGTCAATGAGGAGGCTGCTCTGCCAGCTTCCACTGCACTACTGCAGCCACAGGTTAACTGAGGGTAGGCTTGGTAGCTGCCCTGCTGCTAGATCCCTTCCCTAGACACTGCTAGAACGTTTTGCATCGCTTTGACCAGTACTTCTCTAGATAAGTACAGCTTTTCTCCCCACCCCCTCTTTCCATTTTGGGGTTTTCTGCTTTGGGGTACTTCTTTGGGGTCTGATTTGCAGAAGATGCATGCCCCATGCTGTGAACGTAGAGACCTACTAAGTGTTACTTTCAACTCATCTTGATGTGCCTGTACTGGCATTTTTGATAACTATCTCAGTAATTCAAAATTATATCTTAATTTCCGTATGCTAACTCTGTATGGATGCAAGGATTTTTGTAGAAAATGAAATACACAAAGGCTTTTTGAGATTCACTAAGATAAGAGAACCTGAGGTGACCCTTAGTGTTTCCATTGCTCTAGGTAAATACAGGCTTTATGGAAATTTACAGGACTGGAGAAGAAAAACAACAGGTATTTTAAAGAGGTGGGTTTTTGTAGTGCACAACTAAATGCAATTTATCTAATCTCTCTTTCATCTTTGTTTCTTCCCTTCTTCCTCTCAGTCATTTCCCAGGGATAAAAATAGATGTTATGCCATTTCACTTTGGAGATTCCAATTAACAAGGATATAAAGGAAGCCTTGTGTTTGAGATCTCTTCTGCTGGGGTGTAGGCTTTTCTCTGCTGTGAGGACAGACAAGAGAGTTGGGGGTGTTCAGCCTGGAGAACAGAAGGCTCCAGGGAGACCTTAGAGCCCCTTCTAGTCCCTTCCAGTGCTGCTCTTGGTGGTGGAGCTTCTCGTCAGTAGCAGAAGGGAGATGTACCTCAGAGAAATTCCATATGCTGCCTTTGGCCTGGTGAGATCTTGGAAAGATGTATTGTTGCTCTTCGTACACACACAGCAAACCCCAAAAGCAGGATCCTGTTTAGTAACATGCTGCCTCTTTGAAGAAATAGAAAACCCAGAAACCAAACTCAGTGTAGGAGAAGAAAGATCAAAATTTGGATGACTGTCAAAATGCCCTGAGCTGCGTTCAAAGTGGGGGGGATTAAACAGCACTAGACTGACACATCAAAATACTCCTGCCCATATACAGTGTTTCTTTGTGTCTCTTGGTAAAACAAAAAATGTGTTTAGCTCTGCTTTCCCTCCCTCCCCAAACTGTGCTCCACATCGGTGTGGGAGCAGTGTCTGTATGGCATTGCACGGTAGGAGAGCTTTCTGCAGAACCATGATTTGCGGGTTTATTTTAATGGAAGGTGCTTACGGTATGTTACTTTATAGAGGATGCTGAAGGAGATACTTAACTATTTACCTGAACTTCTCAATTATAGCAAGAATTGACTATAAATAAACTGGAACTTTACATATCTTGCTTTAGAGGAAGCCTTGGATTCATGTTCCTTTCCTGTAGTTCAGCTGTACCCAGTTTGACTGGCCAGTGTTTGTTCTGGGCTCCAGTGGTTCCTGGATGATCTGTCACTTTGCTAAAGAAAGATTAGGGGCATTTGTGTAAATTCCTAGTTCAGGCGCCACTATAAAAGAGATCCACATTCCACTTACCCCTTTCTCAAAATATTTCCCAGCACAGTGTTAATTGATTGAAAAAAACCAAAACAAAACCCAAACTTTTTTTCCCCCTGGTGTTAACTTATTTATAGGCAAAGTGCATGTTAAATTCAGTAAATAACTTCCTGCATTTTTATAAGTATTTTAAAAGTATCAGACTTTTTGGCAGTATTGGAGAGATTCATATGGTCTTTGTTTAGTGCTGGGATGTAAGTTACATGCACACAGTAAATGAGAGGGATGTATCAGCCCTTCTGTTGACCAGATGTTAGATGAAAAGAAAAGCAAAATACAAAATCCTAAACAAAAAATGGCAGAAAAAAGGTGTGCTAAGAATTTACTTGTCAACTCCATGTAGTAATGAGTATTGCAGAGTCTTCTGGGACTGCATCTTGTGGAGAAAATTGTATCAGATGGGATGAACCCATTCCAGAAAAATAAAGTTTAACTGATGATTGAGCCTGGACAAAGCTGGCTGTCAGGAAGGAGCTGTACCTACCCCAGCCCTGGCCACTCACGGTGCCTGTGTGGCTTCCTGGCAGCAGTGGTGAATCTCTGCTGGAGTTGTGTACCCTATCACACTGCATAAAGAGAACACCTAAGGGAGACAGAGCAATAAAACTCATCTGAAGTATGCGAAAGCAGAATCAATCCCCTAATTAAATCTAGGTGGTAAAAAATGAGGTACCTTCTGAGCTCCTGTCTGTGCATTTCCCAGTAAAGTTCATGAGAAGTTAAAGATGTGCGTAATTGAGGGAAGCCAGGAGTTAAAGCTTTCTCTGGTTTTGAAAGGCTGAATTCTTTTCTTTTTCATTTTCTTTCTTTCTCCCTCTTCTCTGCTCATTAAAAAGGTGCTATTTGTGGTCATTAGGAGGCACCCAGAGCAATTAGGCCCAACTGACCTTCGTGATAGCTATTCAAGACAGAAGCTAAAGCAGGATTGTGTTGTAAACAACAACAGAAAGGGGCTCACACTAAACTTTATGGCTTGTTGGTATGTCAGGGGGGAGATTAGAGGATGATGCAGTCAGCATCCCTGTAAATCTTATTTATCACTGGTGTGGGGGAGGATACCATATCTGAGGGGAATCCTCGGACAGTGAGGTTGTGAACTTTGGGGTTCTACCAGTTAAAATGGCAGAGGAGCAACTGAAATAACAGAATAAGGCCAAGTGACTCAGCTCTGAGAGTGAACTGGTTGTGGGCTGGAGTTAGAAGGAAAAGGAAATCTCTATTAACCATGGTATATGTAAGAATGACCATTTTGTGCATCTAAACCAGTAGCCTGTCTCAGACAGTGGACAATAGTAAATGCTGAAGGAAAGAGAAGAGACTTGTGCAGGGAGACTTTCCCCAACGTACACTCCAGCCATGTGTGGCTTAAGGGTTTCCTGAGCTGGAACTTACGTCTTCAAGTTTAATAGCCTTAAGGGCCTTGAGTTCCTTGAGTTTGTCAGTTCTCCAGTTTGTCTCCAGTGAAAAGCTCCTTCCGATCGCATACTGGAAGGGTCAAGTTATATACAAGCAGTGACTGGCATGTGAATTGCTGTAGCTCCTCCTCAGCTGAGCCCTGATAAGCAGGTGGGTGTAGGGAGTCCTGACCTGTTAGAAGTGTGTCTTAACCAGAACCTATTTCCTTGTATCACCCTCATGGCGTTTGCGGGGGGGGGTTGTGTATCCACCCACCCCGGTGACAGGAGTTCCTTTAGTTTCATAATCCTGTCTGTCCCTGGAGGAAGGACCTTTGGTGTCCGTGTGTTTCTTAGCAATAAAGCTCTAGGCAGCAGCATTAATTGAAAGAAGCTGTGCTGATTAACAACAGCCCTTGAAGCAGCGTATGACACTGTTCAGGCAACATCTTATGTACTTTTGGTATAAAGCAAATGCTTTACGAATAGCTGCCCTGCTCCTGGTTCTAAATCTGGGTGTGAATTCCTTGCACGGAATTGGAAACACATCGGTACAACCGGCATCAGTGCTTTAAGGTTCGATGGTCTCTGCATCCTCCTGTTGGGGGGGGGGCGGGTAGGAAGAGGCTCGGCCCCTTCCAGTTTTATGTGGGGTCAGGCAGTCACTGGGGGTGGAAGAAGGTTCTCAGTGGAGTCCACCATCTGGCAATCATAAAACAAGTAATCAACATTTTTTTGAGGAGGATGGTGAGGAAACAAGATGCAGACGATTGTCGTGAGATCAGGGCCCTGCGCAGACACCTTTATGGCTCTTCTCTGTTCTGGTTGGGTGTCTGTGCTACAGGTCAAAAGTTCAGGCTGTCCTCTCCCCCTTCTTTCTCTTTTTTTTTTTTTCTTCCAAAGATGGGAATTCGGCAGGGACTGGAATGCCGAGAGACTGTAAAATG